>CAUYSK010096414.1:0-18825 GCA_963575035.1 Avahi laniger | reverse complement strand
GGCGAGTGCCATGGCGTCTGCTTAGCTCACAGCAACCTCAAACTCCTGGGCTCAAGCGATCCTCCTGCCTCAGCCTCCCGAGTAGCTGGGACTACAGGCATGCGCCACCATGCCCGGCTAATTTTTTCTATATATATTTTTAGTTGTCCAATTAATTTCTTTTTATTTTTAGTAGAGACGGGGTCTCGCTCTTGCTCAGTCTGGCCTTGAACTCCGGAGCTCAAACACTCCGCCCGCCTCGGCCTCCCAGAGAGCTAGGATTACAGGCGTGAGCCACCACAACCGGCGGGCATTCAAATTTTTGTTTTAAGAGGGTGATAGCTTTTTATTTTAGTCCCCTGAGTTCTCCTACTTTTCTAAGTTTCTGCTGTCTGCTGTCTTCATTGGCTGGCCCTCCTCCTCCTCTTCTTCCACCTCCCATCACATGCTCATGTTTGTCTTGGCTTTTTCCTTGGTTTTCTTCCATTTTCTTCACACTCTACTTGCCCTCCTGGCTGATTTCATCCATTCTCGTGGTGTTGATCACCAAAGAAAAAAAGAAACTTTGAAGATATTTTTTCCAGTGGGGATTCTTTTGTTCCAAATTCCAGACTCACATTTCCAAGGCTTAAGGGATCTGAAAGTCACCTTGCACTTAACATGCTAACTTATCTTCTCCTGATGCTTTTTCTACTGTAATTACAACTAAGTTAGTGAAATCACTATCCAACCAGTTTTCCAAAGTAGAAACTTGTGAGACCTACTTAACTTTGTCTTCTCCCTGTCAACTGGCCACCAAGTCCTATAATTTATACCTCGGAAATATCTCTTGACACTCTCCACCCCTATTACCCCCGCCTTAGTCCAAGTCCTCACCATTTTCGCCTCCACAATTGCAAGTCTCCTGTCTAGTCTCCCTCCTTTCCATCTCTCCCTGGTCCAGTTTATTCACCGTCTTCCACTGTAGGGTGATTTGCCTTAAAATAAAATTGGTAAAAAGAAAATCAAATCATGTCTGCCACTCCCCTTGTTAAAGGACTCGTGGCTTATGGAAGTCTACATAGTAAATTCTCGATTCCTTATTTGGCAAATGACAATAATAACAGCAATAGAATATGAATGCCTATTTTACACGTGAGCAAAATGAGGCCCCAAGAGGTTAAGTATCTTTCCAAGGGTGACTCATAGGTGGCAAAGCTGGGATTTGAACCCAGACTGAATTTAAGTCTAAGACCCATGTTCAATTTGGATGTCACTTCCCTGACCTAACGCATCTGTTTACAGAATCTCCCCAAATAAGCTGTGAACTCCCCAAGGACAGGAATGATGTCTTATTCATCTTTGTGTTCCCAGTGTCTAACACAGTGTCTGACATGGAAAGGGTGCTTGGTATATGCTTGTTTTTCAAAAGTGGTTGAAGGAACAGAGGGAGGGAGGGAGGGAGGAAGGAAGGAAGGAAGGAAGGAAGGAAGGAAGGAAGGAAGGAAGGAAGAAGTTGAAGAAACTAGTGAGGTTTTTTTTAAGAACATCATGCCGTTTTAAAATGTTTGAAGAACTGTCATGTAGAAAGGGATTTGTTTACTCTCCCTAAAGTACGGATGCTTCACCTGAACTCCGTGAATGAGCTTAGGGAATGCATTTTTCTAGGACCAGGATCCAAAACATTCACAAGTCTCACACAGCTGCTGTGGTCCAAAATAAAAAAGCTTAGAACTATTTCTCCGGAGAAGACCAATGAGCAGATGTTACCGGGAGATGAGTTTCAGATCTCTGTAAGGAAGAAATTTATAATGAGGAGAGCTGTTCAAAAACAAAACCTTTTCGAAATAGCCAGAAGAGAAGACCTAAAATGTATCCAACACACAGAAATGAGAAATACTTGGGTGATGGATACCCTAAATACTCCGACCTGATCACTGCACATTCTACGCATGTAACGAAATTTCACAGGTACTCCATAAATATGTACAAATATAATATATCGAAACATTTTTTAATTTAAAAGAATTTAAAAAATAAAACTTTTACAACAAAATGTCAAAAGCTCTGAATCAGTGCAATCAATTAAGTGGAAGCTAGATAAACATGTCGAAAGATACAAAGGAAGGATTTTCATAGAATTTTGGGGGGCTGAGCACTACACTAAAATCATGCCCACACTCCTTCAACCTCTGTGATTCTGTAATTGTAAGATAATATCTGTAACAAATTTGCTTTTTTTATTATTTTTTTTTTTACCGTACAAAGATCATGATCCTTTCAGAAGTATCACGGCTTCTTTCTCAGTCTGTTTCCTTTGCCTTTCCAGGTACTTGCCACTCTCAATCATTTTTAGGTTTCTTTGCATTTCTCAGTAAACCCAAATAGCTTATATATAAATTCTGTTGACATCTGTAGGCCCTGGCAATTCCTACTTCTCACATTGGCTCTCCTTCTCACCTGTTGCGTAGCCTGATTATTCATTTGTCATTTTGCTTGCTTCAGAGGTTATCAAGATTTTAGTTTACATTGTACAAATCTTTGAACCATGAAGTACAGAAATAATTGTTCTGTAGACCTAACGCCCTCTAATGCCTGATTTAATTTATTGGGTCCTGTTTCCTTTACTCCTTAAAGACATTTATTTATTTATTCTATAATGACTGTTGACATAACAAAAACTGTCAAACATATTTATGTTGCTACTCTCCAGAAGATAGTAGTATAACAAGAGTTTGATTTAATGACATATAGATTTTTCTAATAACTTTTTCCCACATGTGTTTTCATAATTTGCATCTCCAGGTGTTTTAAAGAACGCACTACATTTTAAAATGGACGGATTTAGGCAAATATGGGAGTTATTCAGAAAATAATAATATAAACGTTTTCCATTTTGTTCATGTCCTGAAGTCATTGTATCTTTACTTCGAGATATAACAAATATTTGTAGTCTTTTTTAAGAGCAGTCCTCAAAGTCAAGATTAAATAGATAATTCTTATTTGGTAATATATTAAATTTTATGTCATATTATTAAGGAATAAATTAAGACTTGCTTCTCTATTTCATATAGTCAGACTTTCATGACATCTTTTTTGACACCCTTTCAAAAAACCTGGTCTAAAATGAATTAGTCTTCTGGAATCTCAGTGTAAAGAGTAATGAGAGAGGCAAATGTAAATAACTTTTATTGTTTCTGTTGGCACAAGTCAAAAAAAATGCATGAAAAAGAATGACTCTGAAGTTGTAAATTGGTTCCCTAATTCGGTCGATACTTGCTGCCATCTGCTGGTTAAAAGGGAAAACTACAAAGCGTAGACAAACATGTAAAGGAGTTTTCATCAGGTTTGTGCAGGGCATTTACATAGGGGAGCGAGGGGTTAATTATCGAGAATTGTGCTTTTAAAAATACTGCCCAACCCTGCCTCAGAGCCAGCCCCTCTGATTAGCAAAAGGGAGAAAAGAATAGGTGGCTAATGTCTGTCTGCCCACAGGGTGATAGTATTTGCCCTGGTCTGAGAGTCTGGTCACCCGCACCCTCATTTCAAGCTCCCTCTTCTTTGCCCTGGAGTGCAAAGCAGTAGACTCCATTGCTTATTGTGTGACGTAACATTTCCTAAAATGTTGCCCTAAGCAAAACTGGCTCTCCTCGATCAAAGTTTACAAACTGGAAGTTAGGTACAGATTGCAACATTTAGACACAGAATTTTGAAAAATGTGGGTGTCAATTTTAAAATAAGAAGAGTTTACATAAAAAGCTGGATAGCCAGCTTGTTTCGGAAAATTGGAACATCAGACCACAGTGGGCTCCATTCCCACATGGCTGGGGCAGGATAAGGCTGAGCCTATTAGATGAGACAGGAGCTTTCCTGCTCTTTACAGTTCCCACCACTTCCTGCTATCTCCCCACACAAAGCCCATGGGTCAGTTGCCATTTATCATTCTTGCTCCATGTATATTTTTTGAAGTAGAGACTTTCTTTTAACTTGTGCGAGGCAAGCCAGCTAGTCGCCTACTCGTGCATTCTTCTCTATTGTTGTTAATAACTGACATCTATATTATCAAGGATGGCATGGGCCCAATTAAAAATTATATTTCTTCTCCTCCCTTGTGGATGGTAGTGACCAATGAGATATATGTGGAAACTTATGGGCAGGAATTCCAGGAACATGCCTTAACGACGGCTGACTCAACTGCAAGAAAATCCCTTTTCTGCCCTTCTGTTCTTCCTTTTTCTTCCTGCTCAAAGAGCAGACATGATGACAAGAGCTTTGGCAGCTACTTTGGATCCTAAACCAACATGACGATGGAAGTCAAAGGCTCCACATGGTGAAGAAAAAAAATAGAACAAACCTAAATCTCTGATAACCACAGAGCTAACATACCAGCACTGGACTGTCTTCAATAAACTGCTTTTACTTGAGAGAAAAATTAATCTTTGTACTGTTTAAGCTGTCTATTTGGGCTTTCTGTTAAAAGCAGCTAAACTCAATCTTATTTGATACATTTTTAACAAAACTGGGATAATGAGAGATAGACTGAGAAGGCTGTGTGTTTCAAGAAAAATAGGAGGGCCAGGCTTGGTGGCTCATGCCTGTAATCCTAGCACTCTGGGAGGCCGAGGCGGGCGGATTGTTTGAGCTCAGGAGTTTGAAACCAGCCTGAGCAAGAGCGAGACCCCGTCTCTACTAAAAATAGAAAGAAAATAATTGGACACCTAAAAATATATAGAAAAAAAAGAAAAATAGGGGCATGTATAACTTTTTATAAAAATGGAGTCTAGTTTTTACATGTAATTTCTGTCTCCCTAAAATGTATAAAACCAAACTGTAACCCAACCACAGTGAGACCACTTGTTCAAGGCTCCTTGGGTATAGCTCTCCATGGTCACACATACTTGGCTCAGAATAAACCTCTTTAAATTGTTTTTTTAAAATGAAGTCTATTTATTTATATTTAGCATGAAAACGTGTACTTTCACCATATACCTGACCTGCTTTCTTCAGGTATTATCACTTGCATGATCCTTGGAAGCATTTGAGTCCATGACCCTTGCCCCAGATGCTTTAGAGAAGATTTTATGATCAAATAAGTTTGGTTTCTCCTTAGAAAATCACATATATATTCAATATTTTTAACCCAATGTTTTCCAAACTTAGCAAATAGGGAACTCATTTTTAAATTAATCCCTTATCAACATTCTGCAAAACTGATGTTCTATAGGAAACACTTGGGGAAAAGCTGGTCTAACGATGATTTGCTGCTCTTTGCTATTAGCAACTTCACATCTCAACATTTTCACCAAGAAATGGTCTATGCATTTCAAAGAGGTGGGGAGCATGCTATTTTTAAGTATTATTCTGCTATTTCACTTTCTATATCAAAACAATCAAATTCTCTTTGACGATTTTAATGATTCCATTTGCAGGCCATATAATAGTGTACCTAGAAAACCATAGAAAATCAGTGATAAAACTAAAGTAATAAGAATTTGGCAAGGTACACAAACGTAAAATTAACATGTAAAATCAATGACATTTATATCACTCTTACTAGCAACAAAAAAGATAAGATATTTAGGGATAAACTACACCAAAAAGTTTTCAAGACTTATATGAGGAAAACACTCCTGAAAAGAAAAAACATAGACTTGATAAAGTGGAAAAACATACCTTGTACTTGGTTAGGAAAATAGAAAAAAAAGGTCTTTACATACTTTTATTTTACCTCTTATCTCTTTTTGATTTTTAAAATTTTTTCTCATCCCTACTGCCTCCTCATTAGGTCACCATCACTCTCTCTCTTTTTAAAAATAATTTCTGAATCAGCTTCCATAACAGACTTCCAGTATCCTGCTTTGTTCCCACACAACATGTTAGCATTCCTCTCTTCTGGGTGATTTTTTAAAAATTCAAATCTGATTACTTGGGGACTCTGGACATTATAAGACCCTTCTGGGCTCAGTTTAATGTCACTTCCTCCAGGAAGCCTTCCCTGACACCACTGGTCTGAATGGGCTGATCTTCTCTTTTATTCCCATTGCTCTATGTCCTTCTACATTTCACACTGTGTGATGTATGATCATGGCTTTTTTGACCATATGATATTTCCCACTAAACTGTAAGCTTCATGAAAGCTATGTCGCTCACCATTTATTCTCAACGCCTGCACATAGTAGGTGCTCTGTAAGTATTTTTTGAATGAATGGATGGGTGGATGAGTGGATGGACAGGTACATGAATTCAAGAGCCTAGTTAGCTGTTTATATGGAGATAGCCAGGTTTACATGGAGATAACCAGATTATGAAAGAATCTAGATAGCTGTTTATAAAGAGATAGCCAAGGAAATGGAGGAGGAGGAAGATCAAGAATGGGGTATGTCTAATTAGGAAACTTTTTCATTCCTGAAGTTTGTTTTAGGAAAACTGGTGAATAGAGGGAGAGATTGAAGCTGGAGGAAATAGGGTATTCCTATTCCAATTACCACCATCCTTCACTTCGTTGATTATTCCAACCATTCGTATGTTGGATAAGAGTGAGGCAAAGTCATAACATGTAACCAAAATGTTTGTACCCCCATAATGTCCTGAAATAAATAAATAAATAAAAGAGCCAATTAAAAGTAGGAATTAGATATGAAAATCCAGTAACACAAATAAAACACCAGATTCAGCAGTCTTGATGGGGTAAGATGAAGAGCAAAGAACAGGAGACACACAACGTTATCCATTTGCATTAGCCTAATAGTCTGCTTCTCAGGCAAAAGTTTCATTCATTCATACAATCATTAAGTGTCTATAAGGTACCAAGGATTTTGAGAAAAACTGAGGTTATTTTTTAATTACAATTTCAAATACAAAGGAAGCAATATTTTGCATTTCCCTAATATCTATCATAGAGCCTAACAATTCAGCTTTTGAATGTACCTATTGAACTTTTACATGTATAAAAGCAGAGAATTTCTGGTATTACTAGTACAGATGAAAATAAAACATTAAAACAAACACAACCTAAGTTACTTACAAAGAAACCCAAGATAGTTGGAGATATTACAAAATAGCTCAGAAAGGCACTTTCTCTACTACATTTACTTATATATTTCAGATGCGATTTCCACAGGAGGATGTCAAGATCTTTAAAAAGTATCCATTTATATTGCAAGAACTAGAAAACCACAATTCTGTGATACTAATTCTTTTAATACTTGATTTCCTGATCAGCAGGAGTTGACTACGCAATTAACAGAGGGGAATGAAAATCAGCTGAATACAATTCTCCTCAATGACACCTTTTGCTTCTCTGGGACAGGTGCTGTCTTAGGTCAGTTGCCTTGGAAAACAGAGTTTGAGATGGAGATTTGCATGCAGGAAGTTTATAAGGAGTGCTCTTGGGAGCAAGGGAGGCAGGGCTGGGCAGAGAGAGAAGTCAAGTAGCAGAGACTTGTGACAGAGGCCTCAGCTGAATCTATGAACATTTCTGGAGCTGGGAAGACTTTCAAAATTTGTCCTATATCAAGATAAGGGAGCTGAGTCTTTGTACCCCTGCATTAACCTGTCATTGGGTGTGGGCTGCTCCTGGGGAAGGCGCCTAAGTTGGAGGAGACAGCTCTCTCCTGCCCAGGGCACTACGGAGAGACTCAGCTGTGAACCATCGGCGCTATCAGAAGCTGGAGGAGATGAGTTTGGGTCCTGAAAGGGAGCATCTTCCTCCTAGCTGTATACATATCAGGGTATAATTAATGTACTTAAGGTTTTACATATTACTCTTATTACAGCTATTTTTATTTCTCAATGAGACAGAACTAAGAATATTTCTGGCTCTTCACTATGTACTTTTGGACCAAAGGACAGGGCAGATTTACACCATTGCTGGGGTTAATGGATTAATGGCTGTGAACAGCCAAACTGAGTAAGCAATACATTCAGTGTATTCTGTCCTTTTAAGTGAAGAGAGCAATGACTATAGGAGTGAATAAACAAAGATGATTCTAAATATTGTATTTGGAGGGGCAGGTGTTCCAGGCAGACAGATACCAGTGATCTGTAGCAACCAGGGTCAAAGAAGAGGGTCTCTTTCCTCAAGGCAGATGCCTCCCTGTTGCCTCCCTGCAGTTCCGGTAAGACCTTCCTAACCCTCGACATGTCCTCACTTCCCATCAGTGATGACTTGCGTGGTGCCCCTCTGGCTTTCCTTGCAATGCTCTCAGCTGCTCCGCCTTCCTGCTGTCCTAATGATTCTGGTATCAAGATGAAGATCACGACTGGCTTTTCCTAGTTTTGAGATCAGGGCTAACAGAAGTGGCTTGTTTTTTTAACCAAGGTAAGCTTGCCCACCAACTGCATGTTAATTACAGATCTATGTTAGTTCATCGACTTAAAATGAGAGCAACTGAATACTGGTCCCACACAATGTTCTTTAATTGCTTACATGGATTTAGTTAACGGCTTCTATAATGCTGAAAATAAACATTTAAAGTATGTCCTTTGGGAAAATAGAAATTTAAAGATTGAGTAGGAAATCATGGTTAAGCTCACAGTCATTAAGTACTCAGTTTCTTAAAATAATGATGAAAAGGGAAATTTCAAAATTATCCATATTATAAAAAATATATATCCACACTGAACACATATTATTTTATTTTTTAAAAAGATTGGGCTCTAGTAAGACAAAACTGAACTCAGTTAGATAGCATTTCTTTAAGTGAACTGGGTACAAACACTTTCTCAGATTCATATGGTGTCAGATGAAATTCTTGAGGAAGAAAATATCCAGATTTGTTGAGATATATTAAAATCATCATAATTCTGACAGCAAGCTTTATCATTATTGGTTCTTCTATGTATAATTAAACACATACAGAAATGTATGAAAGTTAAGTGTGCCAGGATTATTCATTTTATAATAAGTCAATTGGATATCTCATCCAACTAAGTGAAGTCAGGATAATGCACCTCCCAGAATTGAGAGAAACTGCTACTTGAGAGCAGAGAACAGGGACTTTGATTTGTGTCTGCAGATCTAAAACAGTTTCTGGCACATAATAACAGGTAGCAGTAATTATTTATTGAATGAATAAATGAATGTATGGTAAAATCAGCTACATGAGGACCAATACACTTTGAAACGTCTCATAGAAGAATTGGAAGCCTGAAGCAGGGATGGCTAATGCGATTCCTGATTAAACAGAACACAAGGAAATGAAATGAGCATCAGAAAGGTTTTCTTTTTTTAAGGTTAAAAAGTCCTGCCCCCAAATATATTCACCAACCAACAGTAAAAGAAGTCATTTAATCTAGAGATGCCTGGGTCAGCTCAGTTAGTCTAAGCCTGAAGATAGAGCTTGCTTTTATTTTTTTTTTTAAGCCCTGACTTTTACATCCAATATAATTTCTTAACATAGAAGGCAGTTTTCTCCCCTGTCTGGGCAAGATATCTCAAGACTGGAATCCCAGCAATGTCCTTTAGTGTTTCTTTTGGTAGAGATCAAGTCCCTTCTTGCCATTCTGTCCACTCATGATGCAGCTTCCAGCAACATCAGCTACATATGATCTCTGTAATCTTGAAGAATGCTCAATTCTGGTCAAATATCTGGTGAGAAAATGCTGTGGAAGAAATCCTTAATCATATCTGTTTTTCTGTAACCTGAATCAACTTTGATCCACTTTTGTGAAGCCTTTATGTTTCCCTCAAGCAATCTTAGGTGCTCCTTCCAGGCTTCTGTTGCACATTGAACGTGAGCACATCATGGCAATTAACATATTATAACATAATTGGTTATGTGCCTTCCTTCCCACAGATTCAATGTTCCAGTCAGGTGCAGTGGCACATGCCTGTAATCCCAGCACCTTAGGAAGCTGAGGCAGGAGGATTGCTTGAGCCCAGGAGTTTGAGGCCACCCTGGGCAACAAAGTAAAACCCCATCTCTATGATTAAAAAAAATTTTTTTTTTTTTTTTGAGACAGAGTCTTACTATGTGGCCCAGGCTAGAGTACGGTGGTGTCAACGTAGCTCACAGCAACCTCAAACTCCTGGGCTCAAGCAATCCTTCTGCCTCAACATCCTGAGTAGCTAGGACTACAGACATGCACCACCATGCCTGGATAATTTTTTCTATATGTTTTTAGTTGTTCATCTAATTTCTTTCTATTTTTAGTAGAGACAGCATCTCACTCTTGCTCAGGCTGGTCTTGAACTCCTGAGCTCAAACGATCCTCCCACCTCAGCCTCCTCCAAAAAGGTTTTAAGTGAAAAAAATAAAATAAAATAGATTCAATGTTTCCTGAAGGAAGAATGTGTCTCCGTTTCTACCATAACCTGACACAATTGGTGCTTACTAAATATTTATTAAAGTAGAGAATGATCTGGCTTACTGGCTCCAGGGAGGATTTATGAACCTCAATATACCTGGCAGTATTTTGAGAGAAGATTGCATTTATCCAACCTATCCTTAAGGGGATATATGTTAACCAACACTTAATAGAAGTCAGTAAAACTTTCCTTCCATTGCAGCACTTCAACTATTCTATTCCAGATCCTCTTTCCTCATTATGCTGTAACAACCCATATTTCATTCATTATTTTATGTTAAACCATGTGAAATTGCTGATAATCAACTATTTTTAAACTAAGACACCCAGCAATATCATATGGCTCAACCTGATATCATCAAGGAAGGTGGGAGGTGTGAACTTGTCAATGTCTCTAACACCTCCAGAGGTATCATATAATCTTCTTGTACGTTTTTGGCACTTTCCTACATATAGAACCTTCCCCTTAGAACTGAAAAGTTCCCATATGACTCAGGTTTCATTGGCATCTTTGCACCAAGAATATCACTTGGGTTTCCTCCTACATGTAAAGTGCCAATAGATTACCATGATTACAAGGGGAAAGGTAAAAGTAAAATATCATAAAACAAAAGAAACAGATTATCAATTGTTGGATTTGTTTAATACGTAGGGAACTGGATTATGTCAGAGGGCTGCTACTGTTCGTAATCTGGTGAACAAAGGTGGGAAAAATACTAATTAGTATTATGACATTAAGGACATTTAAAAAAATGGAAAAATGTGTGTATATGTATGGGTGTGTATGTATTTCAATTTTCTACTTTATTAGTTTTGGCAATTATAATTTGCTTTACAGTGAACTTTACTGGCAAAAATAGAAAGGAAGGAAGGAAGGGAGGAAAGAAGGAAGGGGAAGAAGAAGAGGAGAAGGGAGAAGGAGAAAAAGAAAAAGAAAAAGAAGCAAGATCACTTTATTAAAGAAAAATTTAACCCTCTATTTGTGTTTAATGGAGCAGAGGAGCTGCCAGGATCCCTTGAGAGAGAAGTGTTGACAATTCCGCTGGATCCCCTTGAAGTGACCAGGTCCATAGTGGCAAAGTCAGGCATGGTAATAACAATTCCCTGGCTCATTCAGGAATCTCAAAGACACATTTCTGTCACCAGAAACTACATCCTGCAGACAGCAGCAGGGAAGGCAAGGCAAGGGGGAGGAGACAGGGGCTAATGCCAGGGACTTTGACATTGCTGGGGTGGATCCTGACAGGGATAGAGAGGTGCTGAGGTGCTGGGGATATAGACATTTAGCAAGAGAGGGCTCAAAAGAGACCACTGTCATTATATCCGTACTCCAGGAAGGAGGAAAATGAGGACACATGGGTTGTATGTGTAACTGTAGTAGAGAAATCAGAAACCTCCTCTTTGATTGCTTTATTTCATTTTGTGGTTTTTCTGAAATATTTCAAACATTTTGAAAACTAAATCATGATTACAAAGATTTTATTAAAGAATGTACAATGAAGATACGATTATCAGGTTTGAAATTATAGCTCCCTACTAAAAAGGAGAAGATCTAGAAAGATGGAAGTGTAGCACACTCTCCTGGCTCATGCGTGTATCAAAACAATATGAATAAGTTCCACTCACTTAATGTTTCTTAATGTACAACTTGTAAGATTTCTCCACTTTCTCTCTTCCTCCATCCCTCCCTCTTTCTTAGTTTTAAAAGTTTTTCTTTTCTGATTACAAAAGAAATATATGCCCAATGAAATATAAAAGAGACTCAAAACTTATCCCTAATTCTACTGCCTGGAGACAACCACTATTACATTCTAGTGTAAATTCTTCAGACTATTTTCTATGCAAATGCTTACCAAATTGAACAAATTTCTGAAGCTCTTAGCATATAGTAAGGGCTCAAAAAAAGTCAGCTACTAATACTGTTTTTCTACCAATCTTTGTGACTTAACAAGATATTCTAAATATAATTCCTTTCAAAATTTACATGAACATTTGAATGGGTCCAGTTTATATAATACTTCCACTATTAATGGATAATGAACACTATTTCCTACTTTTCTCTATTATAAACTTTGCTATAAACATCCTTATTCTTACAGATGCATATATGCAGCCACCTTTTCTAAAAACTGAAAGATTTGTGTATAAACTCCTATTCCAGCTGTTTTATCTCTGGCTTATTGTTGAAAGTTTCTGTGCACTAGTTTCCTCAACAGTAAAAATTATTAATAACATTTGCTTACAAAATTGTAGGATTAAATACTTATGTTTGTAAGTGCCAACTACCGTGCCTGGCTCAGAATTCAATAAATGGTATATTTTCATTAGAAGAGTTTCTGAAATATGTGCTATCTTGGCCCAAGATTAAGCATAATTTAAAAGCTTTTTATACTTACTGTCAAATGGACATCCAGAAAGATTATACCAATTTCCACTACCATCAGTATTATCTGAGATTTCCCATCTATGATTTTCTTCAGAACTCCAGGTACTATCCATATTTTTAAAATCTTTGTCAACTTCATAGGTGAGAAGTGTTTTCTTGCTTTTTATTTGGATATATTTTATTACCTGGGCATTTGACATATTCTCATATATTCATTAGTTATTTACGTCTCTCCTTTTGTGAACTGTTGATTCAAATCATTTGCACACCTTCCTTTTAAAAAGGTCTTTTAAAAATCTAAAAGAGTAAATTTTCAGATTCTCATGTTTTAATAGCATCCTAACTTCCAAAATCTTTTTTTTCACTTTATCATTTGCATTTAAATTTTCTTGGAATAGTTGGTTTTAGTGTCATGCTTAGAAAATTCTCCAATATACTGAAATGAGACTACCATACATTTTAGCAATTGTACTCTTGAGCATGTATTCCAGAGAAATGAAAATGTATGTCTACACAAAAACCTGAACATGAATGTTTATAGCAATAGATATATTTTATGTTTATTCATAGTAACCAAAAATGGAAAACAACTTAGATATCCTTCAATGTGTGAATGGTTAAACAAACTGCGGTGTATCCCTACAATGGAATTCTACTCAGTAATAAAGAGGAATAAATCATTAATATAAGCAACAATGTGGGTAAATCTCCAGGGAATTATGCTGAGTGAAAAAAGCCAACCCCAAAGGGTCACATACTGTATTATTCCATTTATTTGCCATTCTTAAAATGACAAAACTATAGAAATGGAGGAAAGATTAGCAGTGGCCAGTGTTGAAAGCATGTGTGTGGTGGGGTAAGCAGGTGTGGCTTATAGGCAATGTGAGTGATCCTTGTGGTCGTGAAAATGCTCTGGATCTTGATAGTGTCGATATCAATATCAATATCAGTATCCTGGTTGTGGTATTGTACTACAGTTTTACAAGATGTTACTATTGAGGGGAATTGAGTAAAGGGTACGTGGGACCTCTCTGTATTGTTTCTTATAACCATGTGTGGACTACAATTATCTCAAGATTTTTAAAAGTCATTTAAAAATGAAACATTTTGGTAGCTGTTCCACCTCCTGTGGTTTGAATGTTTGCTGTCTCTAAAACGCATGTTGAAATTTAATTGCTACTGCAACAGCATTAAGAAGTGGGACCTTTAAGAGGTGATTAGGCCATGAGGGTTACACCCTCATCAGTGGGCTTACTGCTTTAATAAAGGAGTCGTTTGTGCCCCTTCTTGCCCTCTCACCTTCTACCATGGGATAATGCAGAAAGAATGCCCTTGACAGATGCCAGCATCTTGATGTTGGACTTCCTGGCCTCCAGAACTGTGACTCAATAAATTTTTGTTCATTATAGATTACCCAGGATGTGGTATTTTGTTACAGCAGCACAAAATGAACTAAGGCACCACCCAACAGTGATGAGTTTAGAGAAAGTTTTCTCAATTGGGAGTGATTTTGCTCTTCATGGGACATTCGACAATGTCTTGAGACACTGGGTAGAGGCCAGGCATGCAGCTAAACATCCTACAATGCACAGGAAACTCCCTTACAACAAAGAATTATGCAACTCAAAATGTTAATAAATTGAAGTTGAGAAACCCTGGCTTAAAGCTAATAATTTTGTAAAATAAGAAAATATGTTTTATTTAACTTGGATTAGATGATGGCTTATTAAATTGGCCATTTAATAGGTAGTTTATTACATTGTTAAAAAAACAGCTTGGATGACTCTTTGGAAATACCTCTGCTATGGTTTGAACGTCCCCTTCAAAAGTCATATTGAAATTTAATCGCCATTAATTTCAATTATTATTTTAATAATTGCCATTAATCATAGAACCCTTATGAATGGATTAATGCCATTATCAAGGGAGTGGGTTAGTTATCTTGGGAGTGGGCTCCTAATAAAAAGATAAGTTTGGCCCCATTTTATCTCTCTGTCTGGTGTACTTGCTTGCCATGGGATGCCTTCTGCCATGGGATGACTGTCGCCAGACACTGGTGTCATTCTCTTGGACTTCCCAGCCTCCAGAATTATAAGCCAAATAAACTCCTGTTCTTTATAAATTATTCAGTCTGTGATATTTTGTTATAGCTTCAGAAAGTGGACTAAGACACCTCTCTCTTTTTTTTTTTTTAATTTTAGGCTGGAAATATCATGACCATGCTCTTTGACACACAACTTTGGTGTCTTGAGCTCACTCATTGTCTTCCTTTTAAAACTAACTCAAAATGACCCCTTGGTCAGCAGGTATACCCCGAGCCCACCTCTATAAGGAGGTGGGCTAGCTATCTTACATTTCCTTGTTGGAAATCATAAATCATAAAAACAAGCTGGTTGTAACCCCATCTTATTAAGAGTTGATCACTATAGCATTTTACTGTGTACTTAAAATGGTTACACTTATAACACTTGGTAAAATACGTAACTTTGAACTCACTACCCTTTAACACTCTCAAAAGCTTGATTGAAATAAAAAATATTTTTGAAGAATTGCCTGTTGGATAAGTAGACTACCCATTTCTCTACATGTTTTTGGGTCTATCCCTATACAAAGACCGATCAGAAAAGTTATTATGTAAGCTGTAATATATGGCCTACCTGCCCCACTCCGTTCATTTATTCAACAAATATTAATATCTACTTAGCAGGCACAATGCTAGATGCTAAGGAGGTAGCAATGAACAAAACTCGAATTCCCTGCACTCAGGGAGTTTGTATTCTAAAGGAGGGTGTACCAATTAAGTTATTGCTATGTACAAACTACCTACAAATGCAGCGTCTTGAAAAACAATCATTATTAGAGTTCTCAAAACACAAAGCTGACAGCAGTTTAGGCCAGTCGGGGCAACCAGAACAACTTTGGTGACTTGGGACTGCTCCAGGTATTGCTCATGCTCCAGCAGCCTGGGCCAGGCTTGTTCTCCTTGCAATGGCCCAGAGGGAGACCGCGAGCCCAATTACACAAGAGCTTTTCAAGTTCTGCTTGCATCACAGCAACTAATATTTCATTGGCCTAAGCAAGTCACAGGACTGAACGCAGCATCAAAAGGTCGGGCAGAACACACAGTGGGAAAACCTGCAAAGTTAAATGACAAGGTACAGACAGTGGTAAAAATAATGGAACCAAAGGTGAGATTATTACAGAGGGTGACAGAAAACAAATAAGTAGTGATAATTATTATGTGATAGTGATAAGTGCCATAAGAAAAAATAAAGCAGAGTATGAAAATAATAACAAGATGTAGAGGTAAAGGAGTGGTGTTATCTTTGATAGGATGGTTAAGGAAAGCTGCTTTGATTAGGAGCTGTTTGAAGAGAGACCTCAATGTAAGGAGGGATCATTTGGGGGAATTTGAAGAATAGAAGCTACAAGGAAAAAAATAGAAAAATAATAAAATAAGAGAATAAACAGGAGTACAAAGAGAACTCAGCTGGAAACTATGAACTTACATTGCCATCAACCCATATGGTTGCATGACCAACTTTATGCATTTATTAAATGTGTTCCCAGGATCAAAGAGACATACTAACTCAATTTTGCTGCTCACGTTGCTTATGGGATCTCTAGACCGATGATGAGGAATCAGTATTTAGAGCTGAGGCAGTCACCATGTTTGTCTATTCATACTAAATGCATTGATCAATTTTATGCAATTAGAGAAAAAGTCAGGGCCAAGGTGGGAGGATCGCTTGGGGTCAGGAGTTTGAGACCAGCCTGAGCAAGAGCGAGACCTCGTCTCTACTAAATATAGAAAAACCATAGCCAGGCAACTAAAAATGGAAACAAAAAATTAGCTGAGCGTGGTGACAAGCGCCTGTAGTCCCAGCTACTTGGGAGGCTGAGGCAGGAGTATCACTTGAGCCCAGGAGTTTGAGGTTGCTGTGAGCTAGGCTGGCGCCATGGCACTCTAGCCAGGGCAACAGAGCGAGATTTTGTCTCAAAAAAAAAGAAAGAAAAACTCAGCTTGTATTGGGCATGGTCACTACAGGTTAAATGGGAATTCTATACCTAAATGTTTTGAACTTCCTCGGAGAGCAGCTCATCTGACATAACCAGCTGCAGAATTAAACCTTCTTTGTTTAGGAACTGATGCACCAACAATACAATGTTGGGAAAAAAACAAAGCCAGACTTGTATTCACTACCACAAAGTTGCAATCGATTGAGTCTTTCTTAAAAGGATATGAATCCACATGAAAAGCAAGAAAATTCTTAGTATGCCATACGTAACACTCAAATTGAGAAACCAATTCAGTAGTAAAAATATGTGGTTAAAAATGTCATAAACGAACATTACTAAGTTTTATTTTCTAATCTGAAGTTTAGTTGAAAAGATGTTTAAGATTTATTTTATTAAAATATACAATAATTGATTTATAATTACCATCATTTAAAAAGAAAGTTTGTTTTAAAAATTCATGATTACAGTACTTCAATTTGAAGACTGATTTGGAAGATTTTATATCAAAAATTCCACTAGATGGTGCTCTTTTAACTTTCTCAAAGGGAACACTGAAGGAGTTTGAATCCCTAGCCTGACTCAGCTAATTTAACGCTGATGAAACCAAATTAGTGCATCTGACTCAGAATTTCCTCGGATATAAAAAGCAGTGTGTATAATCTAAGAACAGTATAAATGTGATAATTAATTGATAGAGATGACTTTTCTTAGCAGTGGAAAAATGCCATGATATTTACAATATTTTCAACAAGGAGATTCTGGGAACATTATGTATGTGCTCTTTGAAAAATAAGGTTTTATAAAATATAAACGCTGGAAAATTTTAGACACTACCAGATTTTACTTAGAAAGTAATTGTTGAACTGAGCTAAGTAATTTAAAATGAAAACATGCTATTGGTATACATTGAGGCTTAAATGTACCAATGGCCTTTTTTTGTAATTACAAATCTGTCCTTTATCTGTGACACTGTCTGTGAATTCTCTCTATGTAAGGTACATAAGCTATGTTTACACGACACAGAAAATATTATTTATTAAAGTATTGGATCATATTACAACTTCTACAGCACATCTAGTGTGCATGTATGTACAGATTGGGGAGCAAGGAATTTGTTGTTTCCTTACAACCCCACATGTTTATGATGTCAGTAATGGTATGTCCTATCAAGATTTACAGAAGGACATAAACTGAGAAAAGTTTTACCTATAGTTTGTTAAACATCTACTTATAGACTAGTGTATTTCCAGGCAAGTAGTTGTTAAATCAAGAATGCCGAGACATAAACTAATTCAAGCAGCCAGAAAATAAGATATTTGGAAGTTAGTGTTCGCTTTATTTACGGATCAGTTAAGATTCTTACCAGGAATGATGTTATATTGTGATGACAAACGCATCACATCTTGTTTTGACTAAAACAAGAAGAGTTGAAATACTGCAAAAATGCAAAACATAATGTGTACATTTATTGAGTTAATGCACCGTTGTTGACAACTAATCTCTATTTTGATATTGAAGGAGCTGTGTTCGTTTAAGTACTTGGTAAGTGTTAACATGAAATTAATGTTCTAAATGAAAGCATACACTCCTAAACACGAGGTTCAAATATGCTAGTAACCCTTTTTGTTATTAAAATCTATTCTCTATTTGTAACTTTTAAAATTCCTTTGGTTAGACATCTCTAGGTGAATCAAAAGAACTTGCTTGCACACAGTAATAGCTTAATTCTCTTTTGTTTTCTGAGATTTTATCTTTCTTAACATCTTTACAATTTTGATATCGCTGACCACCCTATCCTCCTATGATTCTTCTTGGATTTTATGTCGCCCTGCTCCGGCTTCTGTTGCAGGGCTCCTCTCTCATGTTTATCTGGTTCCTCCCTAAATGAGAGTGTTTTTTCACCATTCAGTCCTTATTCTTCTGCTTTTCTTTCTCTACAGTTCTTTCCTCCAAAGTGTGATCCATACATTGAGTATCTATGATTGCTTCTGCGTAGGGAGCTCTCAAGTATCCATCTCTTGTTTTAGACTCTCACTGGAATTCCATTTTTTAATTTCTAACTATCACTTGGCATTTATTTCCTCCTGAATTTCTAATTACACTCTGTCCTGGATATTTTTCCCTGGATTTCAAATCTCATGAAACCTACCAAA
>CAUYSK010096410.1:0-14079 GCA_963575035.1 Avahi laniger | reverse complement strand
TATATGTCTCTCACATCTTTCGTTAAACATATTCCCACATATTTAATTTTCTCTGAGGCTATTGTAAAAGGTATTGTATTTTTTATTTGAATTTCAGCTTGTGTTATTGGCATATATGAATGCCTCTGATTTGTGTGTATTGATTTTGTATCCTGAGACTTTACTGAATTCATTTATCAATTCTAGGAGTCTCTTGGCTGAATCCTAGGGATTGTCTAGATATTATATCATGTCATCGGCAAAGAGCAAGAGTTTGATCTCATCTGCCCCCATTTGGATGCCCTCAATTCCCCTCTCTTGTCTAATTGCCGTCGCAAGGACTTCCAGCACTATGTTGAATAGAAGTGGAGATAGTGGGCAACCTTGTCTGGTTCTAGTTCTAAGTGGGAATGCTTTCAGTTTTTCCCCATTCAGTATGATATTGGCCATGGGTTTATCATAAATGGACTTGATAATTTTAAGGTATGGTCCGTGTATGCCTATTTTGTTAAGAGTTTTTATCATAAAGGTGTGCTGGACTTTGCCAAATGCTTTTTCTGCATCTATTGAGAGAATCATATGGTCTTTGTTCTTGCTTTTATTTGTGAGGCAAATTGCATTTATATATTTATGTATGTTCAACCAGCCTTGCATCCCTGGAATAAAGCCCACTTGGTCATGGTGAACTATTTTTTTGATGTGCTGCTGAATTTGACTTGCTAAAATTTTGTTGAGGATTTTTGCATCTATATTCATGAGGGATATTGGTCTGTACTTTTCTTTTTTTGTTGTGTCCTTTCTTGGCTTTGATATCAAGGTGATATTGGCTTTGTAGAATGAGTTAGAAAGGATACCGTCTTTCTCAATATTGTAGAATAATTTCTGTAGTATAGGTATGAGTTCTTCTCAGTATGTTTGGTAAAACTCTGAAGTATAGCCATCTGGTCCCGGACTTTTACGTTTTGGGAGGTTTTTAATTGCTGCTCCAATTTCTGAGCTTGAGATTGGTGTATTCAGAAATTCTATTACTTTCTGGGTGAACTTAGATAGGTTGTATGTTTCCAGGAATTTGTCCATTTCCTCCTCAACCCATCAATAAATGGGAAAAGGAAATGAACAGAAACTTTTCTAAAGAAGACAGAATAATGGCCAGCAAACATATAAAAAAAATGATCAACATCTCTAATCATTAGAGAAATGCAAATCAAAACCACAATGAGATATCACCTAACCCCAGTGAGATTGGCCTCTATCATAAAATCCCAAAACAACAAATGCTGGTGAGGATATAGAGGGACAGGAACACCCTTACCCTGCTGGTGGGACTGCAAATTAGTGCAACCTCTGTGGAAAAGAATTTGAAGATACCTCAAAGAGCTAAAAATAGAAATACCACTCGATCCAGCAATAGCACCATTAGGCATCTACCCAAAAGAACAAAAGACATTCTATAATAAAGACATCTGCACCCAAATGTTTATGGCAGCACAATTCATTATTGCAAGGATGTGGAAACAACCCAAGAGCCCGTCAATTCATGAGTGGATTATTAAAATTTGGTATATGTATACAATGAAATATTACTCAATTATAAAAAACAACAGTGATCTAGCACCTCTTATATTTTCCTGGATAGAGCTTGAGCCCATTATCCGAATGAGGTATCATAAGACAGGAAGAATAGGCTCTACATGTACTCACCATCCAATTGGCACTGACTGATCAACACTATGGTGCTTACATGGTAGTAATATTCTCCAGGGATTAGGGGATTGTGGATGGGTAAACTCACAACTAATGGATGCGGTGAGCATTGTAGAGGGAAAGGGCATGCCTCTAATCCTCGCTTGGATGAGGCAAAGACGTAAAATGCAACAAATGTTTGTACCCTCATAATATCCTGAAATATAAAAAAAATTTCAAGGCCAAGATTATGTCTTGTACATTTCTGTATTTGAAGAACAACTAGCACACTACTGAAACTATTGAGTGTTTTCTAAATAAAATTTCTTACTACTGGCCTTCTCTAAAGATGTGAGTAACCTCTGTGTTAAATGAAACTCCAAACCTGAAAGTATGTGGAGTTCACCAGGGTGACTTCTTGGCCAAATTGCTAGGTAAATAAGTTTGCATTCCATTCCTTCTCTCATAATTTCATTGTCCTTTTGGTTTTTTATTTCTGCATGCTTATTGCCTTATAGGCTGCTATTGGCTTCTTAGAATCCAATATTATGACTTCTTACCAGTGTAAATGTTACTTTATGCTTCTGACCTAGTCTGTTTGCTCAGAGCCTGCTCTGTCCTGGATATGATGCTTGGAAATTTCCCCTTGTTAATGAGTTACCAAAAAATATCTTAAATTTTAGCCTTTTTAAGATTGGTGAATTCAGTGGAAAGTAGTGGAAAAGCAGAAATTCCAGTAGACATCATCAAAAGGGTGTTGGACACAACACTTTTGATTAAACTTCACAAATTACAACAATCTCTTCAGATACTTCTTTCCTCATGAGGCTTTGAGAAAGATGCTATGTTATTTTTCTTTAAATGTGAATCAAAATTCTTTAAATGCATTGGCATGAGGAGGAGTCTGATATTCTCAGAGGAAAATATATTGAAAACAATTTAGGGTTTTTCTGTTTTAATATATTTAAACATACAGTGTCCACATATGCCTTTTTAACTTTTTTTTTTTTGCTTTTTACCTATTTATTTATTATTTTAATTTAAAAATATTATGGGGTACAGATGTTTTTGGTTGCATGGATCACTTTTCTAATGTTTGAGTTGGGGCTATAAGTGTGCCTACCACCCAGATAGTGTTCATTATATCCATTAGGTAGGTTTTCAACCATACCCTCCTTCTTGTTCCACTCTGCTTGATTTTCACTAAGGTTTACTTCCCTCTGTGCACACGTTTGCTCATTGGTTAGTTACGATTTAATAGCAAGTACATGTGGTGTTGGTTTTTCCATTCTTTAGATACTTCACTTAGAATAATGGTCTCCAGTTCCATCCAAATTGTTGGAAAAGGCATTTTTCCTCCTTTTTATGGCTGAGTAGTTTACCATGGTATGCATATACGACATTTTGTTAATCCACTCATAAATTGATGGGCATTTGAGTTGATTTCACATCTTTGAAATTGTGAATTGTGCTACACAAAATATTCAAGTGCAGGTGTCTTTTTGATAAAATGACTTCTTTTCCTTTGGGTAAATACCCAGTAGTGGGATTGATGGATCAAATGGTAGGTATACTTTTTATTTCAAAATAATTTCAGATTCACAATTGCAAAGAAATGTACAGTGAACTGCTGTGCACTCTTCCCGAGCTACTTCTAATGTTAACATCAGGAAATTGACACTAGGATAATCCTCAAAGCTTATTCAGATTTTACCAATCGTGCATACACTAGTGTGTGTGTGTGTGTGTGTGTGTGTGTGTGTGTGTGCACACGTGCATGTGGCTCTATGCAATTTTATTATATACATAGCTTTATGTAACCACCACCAAAATTAAGAAACATAACTACTATAACCATAAGGCACCCTCATGCTACCCTTTCATAACCACCCCCTCTTCCCTAACCGCTTATAATCACTAACCTGTTTTCCATCTCTATATTTGTGTTATTTCACACACTATGTATTCTTCTAGAATTTCTTTTTTTCATTTCATACATACACACTATGTATTCTTCTAGGATTTCTTTTTTTCATTCAACACAATTCTCTAGAGGTTTATCCAAGTTGTTGTTTGCATCAATAGTTTATTCTGTTTTATTGATGAATGGTATTCCCATAGTATTGATGCACCAAAGTTTGCTTACCAATACTCCTACTGAAAAACATTTGGGTAGTTTCTAATCTTTGGCTATTATGAATAAATTCAGACATAAAAGTTACAATTAAGTTTTTTTTTCAGGAAGTATTGTGCCACTTTCTTATAATCTCCATAGTTTCAGATGCAAAACATACTGTCATTTGAATTGGTTTTCCTCTACAGGTAATGCCATTTTTCTCTGTTTTTAAGACTTTATTTGTCTTTAGTTTTCAGAAGTTTAATTTTGATGTGTCTGGGCATGAATTTCTCTCAGCTTACCTCATTTGTGTTTTGCTCAACTTCTTGAATCTGTAAGATAAACTCTTTTACCAAATTTAGGATGTTTTCAGCCATTATCTTTTCAAATATTTTTCAACTCCATACTTTCTCCTCTCTTTCTATGTCTCCGATGGCACAAATGTTATATATATTCGTATTATACCATATGTCCCTGAAGTGCTGTTAAGTTTTTAAAGCCTATTTTTTTTCTGTGGCTCAGATTTTGTAAACTCTATCGATCATCCAGTTCACTGATTCTATATTCTGTCATATCCATTGTACTATTGAGCCCATGCATTTTTTTTTTAATTTCAGCTATCTTATTTTTCTGTTCTATACTTGCCAATGGCTTTATTTTTTATAACTTGTATTTCTTTGGACTTTCCGTTTTTTTCATTTATTTAAAGAGAATATATAAGTACTTGTGGAAACATGTTTATAATGCCTGCTTTAAAATCCTTGTCAGACAATCCCAACATCAGTTTCATCTCAGTGTTGGAGTCAATTGATTGTATTTTCCCATTGAAGTGATGTTTTTCATCATATCGTATGACTAATGATTTACAATTATATTCAAGATATTTTGTATATTAGAGACTCTTAATTCTATTTAAATTTTCTATTTCAGCAGTCACCCTATTTATAATTTTCTTGTAGATCTTTTCCTATTTCTGTGAGCTGTAGTTTCAATGTCAATTTAATTTTCAGAGCCTTGAGATTTTATTTTGATTGGCTTTGTATTGCTGGCTCTGCTGAATTTCCTGCTCAATTCCTGCATGTTCTGTCTAGGCTGCCCAGTGTCACTGAGTGAAAGTTTCAGGATATTCTGGGCTTTGTTTGCTGCTTCTGGGTAGGATCAGTTACATTGCTTTCCCAGGTATACCACAGGGATCCTGCTGTGCTGTTGCTGCTATGGCAGATTAGACTGTAATTGATCTGGATGTGTTGTGGTGGATAGATCCATGACCGACCCTGCTGACACTCCTAATGTAGAAGATATAGCTGCTCTTGCTCTTAGTGTAGGACAGGGAGCCTGCTGTTGCCGCTGCTATGGTGGATTGGGCTTCTGCTCATTTGGGTGTGCTGTATGAGATGGGTCTCTTACTGGGCCCTATTGATGCTGCTGCTGCCCTGGGTGTTGGGCAGGGACCCCTTGAAACTGTCACTGTGGCAGACAGACCACCTCCCTCAATGTGGGGTAGACTGTGCTACTACTACTGCTCCTGAGGTTGATTGAGCTTGCTCCAGGTGTGAAGTTGTCACTGTATCCATGTTGGGTCCTGCTGCTTTTGTTGCTGTTGTTGTGGATCTGGCCTATGCTGCCTTGGATGTTGGTGCTGCTGTTGTGGTGGATTGGGCCATGTGCTGCCTTGAGTATTAGATGGGGTGGATCTTTCCACTAGGTTTCTATTGGGCTGCCTTTTAATGGATTCTTTGGCCAGCAAGATGAGATTTTTCTTTTGTTTTTCTTCTATGTCCATTGGAGGTTCTGGATTGCAGGCCTCTCCAGAGCCCAGTCTGGGATTTATGGGAAAACCTGGCGGAGTCACTACGGTATTGTTTTTCAAGTCCTGAAGTTTCTAGACAGTCTGCCTTCTTTTTCCATCTTTCAGTGTCCTTTTATGATTGTCTCTTGAATTATTTACAGGGCATTTAGTTGCATTTAGAGAAGAAGAATAGGGAAAAGTGAGTCTATGTCATGTTTTCCTGGAACTCGAAGACCTATGCCTTTTATGATGTTTTATAATAAGAGGATGAGGGTGTAAGTATTTGGTAGAGTATATAAAACTAACCTTTTGGGATCCATGTTGGAGAAAGATATCAAAAATAAATATCTACACTTCTTTCTCCCTTCAAACTTAATAGTGTAATTGTGAAGAGGATTAGAGATTTGTTTGACTTGTATTTCTTACTAATGAGGTATCAATTATTCACATCAAACTGCCATACCCACTGGGTATATTAGCTCCCTTCCAAGAAGTCATACATCAGTTATCATTAATGTAACAAAATAGGGCATTTCTTTTAATTTTATGACATTTTTCTAATTTTTTTTTGCAGAGGCTTTAATGATGTTTGCATTCTAGACTTGAATATTAAATTATGCAGAAGGATGACAGATGATAACTTGGAAATCCTAGAAAAAAATGTCAGTTAACACAAGAGCCTACAATTATATCAATAACCAATGAGATGATTTTGACCAAATTTCTAAGACATTTTGCCTATCATTTTGATTAACATCAAAATATAGAGAATTTAATTAAGAATAATATTTTTTAAAGGTCATTGTTTCAGTAAGCTTTCATCTTAGTCCCAGCCTTCCTTTTTACAATCCCTGTTGATTCCATCAAGTAGATAGATACAGATCCAGAAATGCAGTTGATGAAATACAGTGGAATAGTAATTTAACTATCTTTTAAATTATCAGGGATATTTTGAACAGTATGTGACATTTTTTGACTCAAAGACTACTTACTTATTCAAATAGAGTCCATTTGAATTTTATTAGAAACCTATATTCTGATGAAAATATAACATATTCTAGGCTATGTTGGAAAGACTCTTCCCATTGTAAGAAAATAATTGTATCTTATGTCTTTTGGTGTTCCAAGCACTTAGCCCACTGCCCTGCAACTACAAAGTATTCAATAAATGTTTGCTCTTGACGATATTGATGAAATTATCATTCCTACAAAGGAGACCCTATACTCTTTTAAATGGAGCAAATATACTACCACCTTGAACTCTTTGCAGGAAAAATGCTTTTTAAGTGACAAGTATGAGTAGGAGCTATCTGAGTGTTTGTTAACCTTTACCATGAAAGCAAATTAAAATTCTCCAGAGTGTAATAAGTCCCTGGGAGACTGTTCCACTCATTACAAATTTCCTTCATTTATCTTATTACCTGCAATGACATTTAACATCTTGCTCAGTTGGAATAATTTGATATAATGTACATTATCTTTCTATGAATGATGATGATTCTAGTAAAAGATGAAAGCTCAGTTATAACAGGAGCATTTTGTTAAATGTGCGCAATGTTGCCAAAAATGCAAATGATAATTTAAAGATACCATTTTTATCCAGTTTGATCTACCTTGTTATTTTTTTCAAAACTCTTTTCAGCCTATTACCTCTGATTATCTTCAGGCTATTTCCACATAATGGCTATCTTGACACTCCTGTCATCCCTTGTTCTGACCTTGTTAACTTTCTTGATTTGATGCTGTGCTTTATCTGCTATCTGAGTTGATGAAGTCCAAGGTTGGCTAAAAAGGAGGCAACAAACTTGAGGTTGGCTGTGGGAATCTGTCCAGTCCTTATTGTTATCTCCGGTAAAGCCTTTTGTCAAATCAGCTCCATTGTACTACACTCTGTATGCTAAACTGTGGTTTCAATAGCCACATATTTGATTATTTGTTTTAATATTCTCTTTGAATTAATACCAAATTTTCTACATTCCTGATTCTAGTTAATTAACCAACATATTTCTTGACTGGACTCTGGTTGTGCCAATATACTGAGCATTTATAGTACCTTTCTAAAAATTGTTTAAAATTAAAAGTATACTACCTTTATTTGAAGGACACATGCTTCCCCTGGAAGAGGCGGCCTCAGTTCCTGAGGTGCCTAGAGCTCAACTTTAGGCTCTGGAGCTTCCCCAGTATTTTCAGTACTTGACTATCTCAGTTTTTACTAACCTCAGATCCTTAGAATACAGCCAAAGAATGCTAGTACCTCCAAAACCTAATGCAAGAAAATGAAAAACATCCATTAACACCCTAGACTTAGCTTACAGAACATGAACTACCTTCTCTACACATGAGGTTAATTTTAAGTGTCAATTTGTCTAGACCATGGTACTCAAATACTTGGTCACACATTAATCTAGATGTTTCTGTGAAGATATTTCAAAATTTAAATTAACATTTAAATCAGTAGACTTTGAGTAAAACAGATTATCATCTATAATGGGAGTAAGCTTCATCCAATCAGTTGCAGGCCTTAAAAAAAATAAGACTCACCCCCACAAAGAAGAGGAAACTACCAGAAGACTGCCCTCAGACTTGAACTCTTCTAGGTACCCAGCCTGGCAGCCTACTCTACGGATTTTGGATTTGCAAGCCTCCACAATCACATGAGCCAAATCCTTAAAATAAATTTCTCTCTCTCTCTCTCTCTCTCTCTCTCTCTCTCTCTCTGTGTGTGTGTGTGTGTGTGTGTGTATGTGTATTAGTTGCCAGTGGGGATTAAACCTGATGAGATAATCACTGAATTGTTGAGAGGGAAGAAACCACATACTTCTCTTTCCATTTTGATACCTTCAACAAAATGGATAAAAATGAAACTTATATTTTAAAAACTTTGCCATGTGCCACCTTGCTTTTTAAAGCACAAATTGTATGAGGTATTAATAGGTAGTATCATCCCACTTTACATATGTAGAGCCTAAAGCTGGTGAAGTTAAATTATCTTACTAAATGTAAAATAATTTAGCTAGTGAGTGCTGGAGTCAGATTTCAAGCTTTGCTTTATCTGGCATCAAAGCTCATGGTGTTCCAACTTGACCTACAGATTTAGCCCTGTCTATTATAACAATGGTCTCTTTACAAGTAAAGTAACTTTCGAGAGCCAACAATCACAAAATGTATGATCCTGATAAAGCATCAGTCTACCTACATTGACAGGACATCAAAACAGCTAGTTGAAAACAGAAAGATTTACTAAATGAATATGCTTCATAAAATATCAAAGAAATAATTTGTTGTGTTTAAACATTTTCCTCCCACTTAACATAATAAGAATACATTTTAGATACACTGTTATCCCACATTGCAATTTTCTTACTGTCACAAACAGAATTTTCTTAAAACTTAGGGTATTATTACATAATAATGTCAACGTTTTAGGAAGAACTTTGATCTGGAGAGCAAGCAAGATTATAATGAAGAAAAATTTGTTTTAAGAAAATTTTTTTTCTCTTAGGTCTCTCTATTAACATTTTCACTACCCTTACCTTTTTGATTCATCCATGGGGAAAACATGGGGAAGACCTCTGGATTTCAGGAAGTTTTTACTTTTTCTCAAATGCCTCCTTTCTCAGTGCTCTGCTCTCTACCCCATTGTATTTTTATCCTCCCTCCAATATGCTTACATATAGCCACATCAAACTTGTCACCTCTAATCCTAAAGCAACTATATCAGCGCTGCACTAAATTCTCCATCTTCCTCAGACACGGGTTTTTTAGATCCATGTATTATAGCAAGTGATGTCTTCTAAACTATGCTAAACTTTTTTGAGTTATTCTTCTGGTGATTTTCCATGCCTTGTGTATGAATCCTCACAGAGGAATAGAAAAGTTGAAGGATTTATAGGATTTGCCCAGACCAGGTAACAGAGAGGAGTCTAAGCAATAGGAGTGATACACATTAAGACAGTAGAAAGAATAGACAAGGTTGCCATCACTGGATTATAGATAGTAAAGTGACCAGTGTCATGATAAGGCTGGAAGACTGTGTAATTTAAAAATATCTCAAATCAGGAAGTAATAGAGACATTTCAAGAAATGTTATGTCTAATTTAGGAGAAATATAGAGATTAGCAGTCTTTTATTCATGGATTTTTTGGGGTGCCTATGAAAATAGACAGCTCGACTCAAAATTTCACTGATTCACAAAAAAGGAACTTCTGAAGACCATTTTACTAAGTAACACTTTCTTTGAAGACATCCAGATTTCTTCATCCATAAGGGGTATCGCTATATATCTTAAGGACAAAAAAGCCTGCAGGACATTTTTGAGCTTGACTTCTTTGAAAATATCTGAGTGCTAGAGATATAGTATAGTTTTGAAGGAAACAGCAAATGTGGAATTTTTGTACATATTTCAGACCTTATTTAGAATCTGGATGCTATTTGGGTTGGTGTCAAGGATGCATGAAATTAAATTTAGGAAATCTCAGCTTTAAGAAATGCCAATTTCTTCCTGCATCAGGTAGTTACATGCTGGGTAAGAATTAAAACTGGCCATGGAAATGAATGACAGTGGTGAGAGTGTTTCCATAACTTTGCACATCAACCATGTACTGATAATCTAAGAGGCTGAGGGAAGATTCAAGGAGTCTTATAAAAAGGAAAGGGAGAGATTTGTGGGATGGAAAAGAATCTTATAGGAGTTTGCTACTTTCTGACTAAGGGTCAAAAGTCATATTTTTAAGAGTGTCTGCAAAAGTTATTCACATACAAAGTATGTTTTAAACAGAGTGATAAAGCATATTTTGAAAACACTATTCAACTAGGTGTTTTAATTTAAAAGACCAGAAAACTATTTGGTATATTTTGTGAATAATTTATAGTTTAAATATTAAAATTTTCAAAGCAGGGTATATTTTACTATTGCATTTGAAAAGACTCAGTTTTAAAAATGTACATTAGAGTGGTTTTCATATGCATCATTTTTATTCACGTGAATGATACTAATGTCAGATATTTTAAATTTTATTGGGAAAAGCTTGTTATTACACTTTATAAGTGTATTATAATATGTATTATAAAATTGAACAAACATCACAGGCATTTGTTAGTATATTTTTAAATATGAGGCTGTTATGTGCAGTGGGGATTTTCTTCAGAATCTCAGATTGAGACAATCACACAACTAATGAAAAAATGGCCCCTGTATTTGAGAGGATTCTCACTCGATAGGTTTTCGGGAATGCAGAGTAGGTGGTAGGATGTAACACTGATTGGGAGAGGTTCCAATTTCAGCAAGAACTCACATATGTGAAATCTAATATTAGAGAAACTGAATTGGCACACAAGAGTCTGTTATAAAGGATATGTCCTTCCTATGTATTTTTGTAGCAGTTCTAGTCTTACATTAAAAATGGCATTTATTTCAAAATTGCTAGAAGAGGAGATTTTAAATGTTCTCACCACAAAAAATGTTAAGTATGTGAGGTTATGGATATGTTAATTAGCTTCATTTAATCATTCCACAATGTATACATATCAAAACATCACATCGTGCCCCATAAATATATATGATCAAAAAATTGCATCTATGAAATAAAATTATGCAATTATTTAAGACTTAAAAGGCTTGATGTTGCACAACTGAATTTCCATCCCATTAGTTTCAGATTCATTTCCCTTAGGACCATTAAGGAATAGTTTTAATACATTTATTAGTTTTATAATTAATTTATATGAGCCTTAGTTTCAAAGGAGTAAAATTAGTTTATGATGCCATTCCTCCTCTGTGCATCATCCTAGTATGTCTTCTTTTTTATTTGGGGCCATTAAAATTGCTATTTTGGATATAAAATAAAAAATTCTCTGTTGTTCAAAGTATTAGGAAATGACACCATGTATTAATTTTGGATTGACATTTTAAATTTAATGCTGTTGTTAAATGGCTACATTATAAGTAATTGATTTTATGTGCGAATTATATTTTTTTAAAAGAAAATAATATTCCTTTTAAACTTTAACATGGTTACTCATATTTTAGCAAATTCTAAATACAAAGTTATTTCCATTTCTATTTATTTATTTAGGTTCCACGTCAACCAGGATTTCAATTTCTTTTTGGCAATAAAACGAAGAACACTTGCAAGCCATTATTTAACATATTATGTGTGATATTCATTATCTTCGAGTTGTGTTTGATATTATTTGAAATTGATATAGGTTCTGCAGGAAACAGAAATCAGTTGCTCTATTTAATATACATCCTTTGGAAAATATAAATTTTAACTTTTCATTCAAAATAAGGCACCAAATATTGTGTTGTTATTCAATTTTTCTAAAACCAAATGTAACCCAAGATTTTTTGTTAGCGCCTGTCCTTATGTACTTTCAGACACTTAAGGGATAGCTGACATTGTTCTAGGTTGGAAATCCTAGGTAGTAGATCATTAACTTTCCAATACAAACCTGAGATGAAAAATTACTCTTAAACAAAGAATTGTTTGTAAACCAATGCTTTACTTCTCCATAAGGTAATAAGAAAATAAGAGTGCTTTGCTTTGTGAACAATTTTAATGGACTCTGGGACTGTCCTTTATAAAATATAATATATGGTGAAAACACTAGGAAAACTTAGGGATAAAAAGAACTGGAGATACTGAGGACAGTGACAAATAGAAGTAGATTTATGGGAAGGCTTAGGCTTTAATGAACTACCTTACTTCCTAATTTCCATCTATTTGGAAATGTGGGTTAAACCAGGCACAATAAAATAAGATACAAATAGAAGTTTCCAAAAGAATTTTTAGTTTAAAATAATGCTTGATCAGTGGCCTCTAATTCAGACTTTCCCAGCTTCCTGCCAAAATACCAAATGTAGGCATAAATGAATATTAAATCTCACGCCACCACTGAAAACTAACACTGACCTAATGCTACGTTCTGGAAAGAACTTCCATTCGCTGTAAGTATATGAAAGTGGGTTAAGAAAAACCTTCAGATCTTTTCTGACGAGCTCTCTCTATTTCACTTCATGAAACAGCTTTTCTCTAAAAGGCAGATAGGAACCAGAAAGCTGGGGACAGCTTTTCTTCTACATTAAAAGCATTCCGAAACAATAATAATTAAAATGTAACAGGGCAGGAACAAGTGAATATGGTTTCTAGGAATAAAGTTCTGTTGTGTGGAGAGGTCAGAGAGGAATGAGGACAGAGAGGGAAAGGGTCCCAGAAGCAGTATAGTAAATTGGTGCTGTGTGTCAAAAGACTGGGCAAAGTGGTATAAAATTATCCCACTCTAGGACATCAAAATTGTACTGATTACTACTAAACGTGGGTTTGGGGTGGAAACTATATCAACCTGTCCCAAAATACTGATTTTAGAAATGAATTTATCTATAATTTAGGTAAATAAAAGGCAGCCCCTTGGGCTGTCAAATGATTCCAGGTAAAGCTTACTTCATTCAAGGAGAAATAGAGACAAAACATAAACAACCACTACCACTACCACCACCACAAGCACTGCAGGTTTATGGGAAATACACAGAAATAAAAGAGTAGGAACACAAACCCACAATTTCAAAGGAAGCATAGATATTTGAAAAATCAATGGCCTACTGAATAATTCTGAAAAAATTTCTAAAGGTGATGTTTCAAACCCTCAATAGGTTGCAAGGAAGTATGGTCTTTACAAAAATGGAGCAAAAAATCATAAGAAGAAACAAGCTCAGATGTAAATGAAAATGGCTGGAATAAGAAAATATTACAAGGAAACTATACTGTAATAATAGAATTAACATCCACATTGAACTGAGTAAAGAAAATAATTAAGACTTCCAAAAATTATTTCAGTCCCTTAAGTGACAAAAGTGATATACTGTTTTAGACAAAAGAGAAAAATGAAAAAGACAAAAAACTATAAGATATAAGATTACAGAGGAAGGGGAATAGAGGTGCAATCTAAGAAGTATGGGGGGTTCTGAGAAAGAAATAGGAACAATAGAGGAAGAAGAAATAATGACATAATTTTAAAAAATCTGAAATAAAGGAAATTTGTGTTTATAGATTGAAGGTCTGATAGTTTTCCTGACAAAATAAGTGAAACGAAAGCCATATGTATACACATCTAAGAAATTTTTTAAATCACAGTGCTGAGAAAAATCATACAAATATAAAAGATAACCTCATAGTTCTTTATATCCCTAATTCAATTTTTTTTAATTTTAGCAAATTCGTTGTGTTTTGAGAGACATACCATCCATTACCAATGTAAAAATTCTCAGCAATAGCACAAAATACTACAGACCAATATGAATTATAAATATAGATACAAAAATCCTAAATAAAATAGTTGCAAACTGAATTCACCAGCTTATCAGTAAAATAATCCACGATGACCAAATGGACTTCATCCCAGGATGCAAGGATAGGTCAACATATGTAAATCAATAAATGTGATTCACTACATAAACAGAAGCAAAAACAAAGATCATATGAACATCTCAACAGATATAGAAAAAGCATTTGAC
>CAUYSK010096409.1:0-49184 GCA_963575035.1 Avahi laniger | reverse complement strand
AGAAATATTTTAGCATGAGGCTATGTGCTGTCTGGACAGGGCTCAACAATAAATATTTTGCGCTTTAATAGTAAGTTAAGTGAAAATCTTAGGAAACATAAAAATGCTACCAAACTGACAAGTAATTCCAGGCGAAGTCTGATGAGATAAAGCGTAAATATCGGCCGGGCAAGATGGCTCACGCCTGTAATCCTGGCACTCTGGGAGGCAGAGGCGGGCGGATTGTTTGAGCTCAGGAGTTCGAGACCAGCCTGAGCAAGAGCGATACCCTGTCTCTACTAAAAATAGAAAGAAATTAGCTAGACAACTAAAAATATATATAGAAAAAATTAGCCAGGCATGGTGGCGCATGTCTGTAGTCCCGGCTTCTTGGGTGTCTGTGGCAGAAGGATCTCTTGAGCCTAGGATTTTGAGGCTGCTGTGAGCTAGGCTGATGCCACGGCACTCACTCTAGCCAGGGCAACAAAGTGAGACTCTGTCTCAAAAAAAAAAAAAAGAGTAAATACCAAAAATCAGAGTGACAAAAAGTAAAAAATAATAAAAAATAAAAAATACATGATGTAAAGTAGTTTTTTTTTTATTTCAAAATGTTTACAGGGTACAAATGTTCAGGTTATGTATATTGCACTTGCACCGGCCAAGTCGGAGCTAGGAGCATGCCCATCCCCTTCTCCCCGCTCCTGTTTTTAAAAAAAGAAACCCCCTCTCTGCTCCCCTCCCCCTCCATATCTCTTCCCCAGGTTCATCTAATCTCGTCCTCCCTGCATTCATGAGCGGTAGGCAGAGCAGATTCTATCAGTCCCACTTTGCAGAGGAGAAGACAAAGGATGAATTGGCCTGAACCGAATCCCAAGTTCAGGCAGCAGCCGGGCAGGAGCAGGCCGAGTTCACAGCAGGTGCCGGAAGAACTAGTGTGGATGCTTCACAACATTGTCTCAGGAGCAAAACTGTAAAACAGATTTTTATGGCAGTGACGACTCATCAACATCATCACGTGATTATTACGTGAGCGCACAAAGGGATGTCGGAGTCGTCACCCCTAGCACCACCTTGTGTTGTACCTGAGAACTGGGGGGGAGGTGACATCTCCAGGGTCACCGGTAAGGCAACAGCAGAGCGGCCTTTCCCCGCTATTGTGGCTCTGCATCCACTCCCTGGGCCGTGTCATCCGTTCCCGTTATGCCATTTTCCATCCAGGTGAAAAATCCTAGAGCTCTCTCCATCCAGACCCCTCTCCATTCTTGGTGTATTACATTCTCTTCATGGTAGCCGGCGAACTTTTCTAGATTAAATCAGATCCTTTCGTAGTTCATAAGGGTGACGTTTGGGTTTTCACGCTCATGCGTGAGATGCGCCTCCCTCAAACCTTGTTCCTTAGGCACATTAGCCGCCTGACATGAAAAAGGTAAAAAATTTTAAAATGTAAAATGAAATCGGATCACATTACTTCCATGCTTCAAGCCCTTCAGTGGTTTCCCACTGTACCTAGAATGACAACCTAAATGCCTTGCCACAGCCCGTGATCAAGCCCCTGACGATCTATTTCTGCCACACAGGAAGAGTTTCTTCCCGCCTTTGTATTCTTTCTTTCTTTTGCACCCATCACAAGTTCACATGGCTCCTCCCTTCACTCCATTCAGAGCCCCTCTGCCTAAACTGGCCCCTCTTCGCCTTGTATCCCGCGTTATTAGCAGGATAGCGGTCACCGCTATGTGACGCCACTCATGATCCTTTGGTTTTGTACACCCCACCCCAGCTCGAATGCCAGCTCCAGGAGGGCGGCGAGCTGTGCGTGGCGTCCAGTCCTGTGAGCCAGTAGTAGAACGGTGCGTGGTTGTCGAGTCCTTCCTGCATGCAAGCACTATTCTAAAACCTTTACACGCATTAACCGCCTTGGTCCTCACTAACAACCAAAGGAGGTAGGAGCTGTTATTATCACTCCCATTTTACAGATGAACCAAACGAAGACAGAGAAGTGACGTGACTTGTCCATGCAGCCCGTAAGCCGGCAGAGCCAGGTTTGAACCCATGGAGTCTGGTCTGTGCTTTCAACCACCACACGCTCCCCCTGAGAAATGTTTGCGGAGCGTGTGCACAGTTGTGTCCACGTCCACTCAATGTCTTTGCCTCGACGGTCCTCAGGCTCCACAGACCCCATGTGTAAGAAACTGAACTCTGCATTCTTCCAGTTGCTCAGGCCAGAGAGCCAGCTGTTGTCCTGGAGTCTTTATTGTCCTGGAATCTTTATCGTCCTCACTCCGCTGGAGCAATCCGTGAGCAACGCCTGTTGATGTACTTCCTCCCCATCCCCTCTGCACCCCACTGCTCTCCGCTGAATGCATTTCCAGGCCACCCCCCGCCCGCCCCCCTGCCAGAGACTCTCCTAAGACATCCAGGTCCCTCCTCTGGCCTTCGGATAAAGCCCCAAACACTTAGCTTGAGCCCGTGGGACTCTGATCTCTGCTTCTGCATCCTGTACCATCTTGCCCCATCATCCCAATCATCCTCACGGACCTTCTTCTCTGGCCTAACCCATCTCTGCTGCTTTTCCATCTGCTTAGAACCTTGTCCCCACACTTGCTCTTGGTAAGGCTTACGATCTGTCAGGTCTCAGCTGAAACTTCGCTTCCTCGGGGAAGCCCTCCCGCCAGCCACCTCCAGGTAGCCAGGTCCCCTATCAACTCTTCCATCACGCCCCCCACTTCCCCTTCGCCAACAGCCACCACGTGGTTATCAATCACTTGTTCAATATCCTATGAACTTTCCTGCAACCAAGTGGACGCCATGAGAACAGAGACTGTGTCTGTCCTGTTTACTACAGGTGCTTGCTAAATATTTTATATTAATTATTTATATTAATTTGTAATTTATAAACTCACTTTCTCTACCAAAAAAAAGGTGGGGGGAAGTCTTTAAAAAGTAGGTACCAAAAAAGTTTAAATTTTCTTGTATCACAGGCAGAGTGTGTGGGTAGAGGTGAAGGTGGCACTTCCCTCTGTTGCCACCAAGGGGCAGGCGGCGCCTTTCTTAAAGAGTGGCTTCTAAGGGCTGAAGAAGCAGCATCTTTGGTCCGTAGAGAACCAGGAGTAGCCCTCACCGCTCCACCACAATTTTGAGAGGGCAGAGGGTCAAATCAAGGGCAGGGTGGAGTGGGCGGGTTTCCCCAGGTACTGGACCCAGGCGAGGCTATCACTGCAGCGGGAGAGCTTTAGGTACCTCTGAGGAAAACCGGAATCCATTTATAAGAGAGACTGTGGCAATACGCCAAGGTCCTTGCCGAGAGGCAGGAGATGGGTGGAATTAGAATCTTTTTCCTCATCTCCAATCTTTGCCATGTCCAAAGACGCCATGCATTTCCCTTTCTTTTCACTTGATAAAATCCAACTCACCCTTCAAAATTCAGCTCAAACACTGCCTGCCTCCTCGGGGCAGCTGGCCTTGGCCTCTGCAGGTGGGAGTAAGGGCCTCCACCTCGGCTCCCACAGGACGTAGGTTGCTGAAACTCTGTGCCTCTGCCTAGAGATAGGGAACTCAGGGCAGGGAACTCTTTGAGGATAAAGACTGTCCGGGTCCAGCCGACTCCTGAGTGGCATGTCCTGGGTACAGGAAGAAAATATTTAGAAACTTCCGCTTATTTGTTTCTAGCCCATACTTTATTAAAATCTATATTATTGAATACTTATATATATTAGTACAATGTGTGCCTATAATTGTAAATAATTACATGGGAGTTGCACACTCAAAAACTTTTTACTGATAGGAGTGTGAGTGATCAAATGCATTTGAAGGCTATTGTTTGGGTCATTATTATTTCTCTGGTGCCTATCACAAAATGGGTGCTTCACACATGAGAGAGTGAACGAACGATGTTCCCTGGGGTTCAGTCTGCTGTAACGACATTCTCCAGACGTCGATGATTGTTGAATGGGCGATGGGTATATAGGGGTTTATTATACCACTCTCTTTAGCTCTGAGGATGTTTGAAAAAGGTCTTAAAGAGTCATGTTGAAAGGCATGGAAGAAAACCTACCAGCCTCTTACCTTTGCTTATCCCGTGGAGATGGAAATAATGAAATATAGAGGGGGAGTGTTAAAACCATCTTTATATCCTTCCACTAGTTAGCATATATCCTTTTGTAATTCAAAAAATAAACATTCAAAATGAAATACACCACAATTTTTACAAATTAAAAAATAAATAATATTCTAGAATGTTTATTGACGTTGGAAAATGGTTGCAGTGTTAGGTGGTGGGTGTAGGCCGGGAGGGTGATTCCTAGGGGCAGAGAAGCTGGGGCGGGGGGCAGCAATCAGGAGATGGGACTGCAGGAACCACGGAACACCTGACAATCATTTGGTAACATCCCACACCTCCTGTTAGCCCTCCCCGAGACCAGGCCAACAAACGGAAACACCTGGGAGTCCTCAACGCCTGTCTCCACTGTGCAGACTGACCCCTCTCTGGAACGTATTTTCACGTCAGGTGGCTTCCTTCTTTACTTTCACTTTGAACAGTTTCTTTCTTTTCTGTAATAAATTGTGTGGGATTGCTTTGTATGTGTGATGGCTCCAGCATCGGCCCAGCTCGGTACCAGTACCCACTCTTGACACTGGGAACGGAGGACCAGGGAATATCAACACAGACCTAAGAGCAGTGTGTTGTGGAGTAAGTACCATGTCCAGTGGCATCTTATTTTTGCAAAGAATAAAAAACATCCCATGAGGGTATGGCTGTCAGTCCTTTTTAGCAGCAGACTCCTCTTTCAAATGAAATCTTACCAAAAGAAAGCTACTCTTGTAGGTCCCTGGGTGAGGCGTCCCGAGCCCCATTCTCAGCTGTCTCATTACCCCTCATCACTCCCACCCCAGTAACCCCACGGGTCAAGAAGCATCATGTGGAAACCCCTGGGCATGCTTTCTGCGGTCTTAGTGATGCCACTCAATGGCTATGTGACCTTAGGTAAAAAAAAATGAACTACTCCAAGCCAGCGGCTTCATCAGTAAAATAAGCATAATAATTCCAGCCCCATGGACCTGTTGAGAGGATTAGAGATGATTAAGTAGTAATTAATCAATACTCAGTAAATGGCAGTTATTACATTAGATTTGTTCTGAGATGCCCTCAATAAATTCTAATTTAATGTTTCAGGTCAGTGTCCAAACCATAAATCACCTGTGACAAAATTGCCTATGAAAGCCCTTTAACCAAAGCACAACAGACGTGGCTCCACTGGCCTGGCACCCTGGATGCAGCACCCCCCGGTAAGTCCCAGATTTCCCAACATTGGGACAAGCTGCTGCTGCTTTTTCTGACCACTGGATTAAGTAAATGACTCGCTTCTCAGGGCTGTGGTATACGAAAAACACTTACCTTAGGCTGTGTAAAGTTTTAAGACGTGCATTTATCCAGGAACAAGAAAAATAATTATCATCTAGCTTAGGCATAACTTGTCAAAATGTAAAATGTCTTGAGGAATATTCAAGATTGGAATTTAAAATCTCTGCAATTATTCACTGTGTTCATTCAGCCACAGAATTCCTAACCCCTTCAGTAAGCTGACAAGTAAAAAACCCTGCGAAATGCAGGCCAGCATCCCGCACGGCTGTCCAGAGAGCAGAAGGAAAGCTCTCGGGTATCGGAAAACCTTTGCATCGATGTGGAAGTTGCTTTCTAGATTTTCCTTTTTGAAGCTGGAAATCACGTTCTGATAAGATGATTACCATTTTAACTTGAACTCCAAATCTGAATGACTCGTATTCAGGCCTGAGTGGAAAGCTCTAGGGCTGAGCAAGGCTGGGTTAGGGTGAAGGGAGCCAGGCAGGTTTGTGCATGTACAGGGTTGGATATGGTCTTTAAAATTTTGATATTTTGTTCATCATGGAATTTTCATTATTAATTTTGATGTATTAAATCATATTTGAATGCAACAGTTTATTTATTTTTTTTTTTTTGAAAGGTAGCTTACTGCAACTTCAAACTCCTGGGCTCAAACAATCCTCCTGCCTCAGCCTCCCCAGTAGCTGGGACTCCAGGTACACACCACCACGCCCAGTTAATTTTTCTATTTTTTTGTAGAGACAGGGTCTCACTATGTTGCTCAGGCTTCAAATATGATTTATCCTGATGATTGAGTCTTTTGTCTCTCTTTAATTTCCGTGCCCAAGGCCTCATTCGCTGCACCCTGGTCCTGGCCGCACTGCCGAGGTGAAGCCCGTCTCTCGGGCTGTCTTCACGAGCTGGACCTCAGGGCAGGTTTGACGGGGACCTGGAGGGAGGGTAACCCCACAGCCCTGAGGAGGGAAGAGTGGGCACCACAGAGTGGAAATGATTAGAAAAGGAAGGCTGTGCTTCCTGGGGCTGCTGCTGTTGCCCCTTCAGCTTTTGATGAGCAAATCCATCAGTTCGTGCACATTAAGAGCTCTAAGTTAGAATGATTCATCTGTTATCTTGGGTTGTAGCATTTGGAACTCTTTGCTTACTTTTTCATGCTTCTCTTTATTTTCTGAGCTTTCTATCATGAATACATATTTCAGGTATATTACCTCATTTATGTATCAGAAAACAGCAAAGGAAAGACATTTAATTATTTAGAAAGGAACAGACTCATCCTCAATGGAGCAAAGCATTCTTGCCATTCAAGAGACCTGGGACAGATCGGACAACACCTGTACACAGGCCATCAGTATTCCCCTGGACCGGTGCAGTAGCCTATCACTGGCCCTCATTCTCCACCGTGGTCCCCTGAAGGCCACGCTCCACACTGCAGCCAAAGGGATCCTGTTTGCAATTTGAAATCGGATCATATTATTCCTATGCCCACACCCTCTAGGGACTCCCCATCTCGTTCGGAGACAAAGTCCAAGTTCTGATCAAGTCCTGCGAGGCCTGCCCCATAGCCTCTCTGACCTCATCACCACTACTGCCACCCACTCAGCTGCAGCCACTCTGGCCTCATAGCTGCTGCTCACACTCATCCTGCACCGGCTTCCTCGGGGCCTTTGCACTTACCCTGTTCTCTTTGCGCATTGCTCTCCCCAGCCGGTCACACTGCTCGCTCTCACTTTCTATATAAAAGGGCATCACCTCCTGGGTCCCGGTTACTCCCTGTCCTTTTCCAGACTTTGTCTTTGAAACCCTGGTCACGACAAGACACATTATTTCCTTATTTGTCTATTGCCTGCCTCCCATACAGGGCGCGGTTGTTGGCTGTGTTTTGTTTATGGCTGTGTGTCCTCAAGGAGAACAATGCCTTGTAGGCACTTGACAAATATTTGTCAAATGAATTAGTTGTCCAGCTACTGCTCACTGGGGTGGGGCCGGGAGGGTGCAGTCAGAACAGAAGGAGGATAACTAAATTCCCTAGAAAAATGTCTTATTTGGTCAAAGGGCACTTCTACATTATTAGGAATCTAGCACTAACATTCTACAAAAGGTCTGCGTGGCAGGTCAGAAGAGGGAAAGATTCTTCCACCCAGATACTCGGGATAAGTTTCCCAGGGCAGTGGCCCTGGATGTGAGCCCTGCAGGCTGGGCCGGACTGGGACTGGAAAGGGGCGTGGGGACCCAGAGCAAGAATCCTTCCATTTGGGGGTATTTCAGGCCCCCAGAGCCTCTCCCAACACCCCATCACTTCCTTCACCTTAGGAAGGATTTCTCAGAGCAGCCCAAGCCCGTGAAGATGGAAGGAGGAAGGTGTGGGCACCACAGAAGCAGAGGCAATCACAATGTCTAATTAAGAAAGCAGCCCAAGGACTCAGCGGGAGACCTCAGCTCCCCACACCTCCCTCAGTGCAGATGTCTTTCTTTCACCCCAGAACCACAAACCCAGAAAAGACACGGGAGGGCGAGTGGGAGTGCAATGAGATCCACCAACCAGAATGACGCGCTAAGATCTCAAAAATAGCGGACCGGGTGAGGGGAAGGGCCTTGAGCTATTACTATATCCTGACAGCCCAGGAGAAGCACGCCTTGGCCCTTGGGCAAACCTCCGGTGAACTGGCGGAATTCCGAAAGCCTTTCTTGTTCTCTGCCTGCAGATGCCTCAGGCAGCCCAGCGGTTCCAGGCTTTTCTGATTCATTTTTATAGTGGGGAAACAGAATCATTATTTGCCACCTGAATTTTTTCCTGGGGGAAGGAAGCAGGTAGACAGTCTGTGAGAATGAGACATCTTAGTGAGAACTGGGCAAAGAACCTGTGTGGCAGGTTCCCCACTGTACAGGGGAGGAAATTGAGGATAAGTGACTTGCCAAGGTCACGCAGCCACTAAGTGGTGAAGCCGGGACACATTACTATTAAGCCACAACTCAGTCACTGACGCATCCGGCTTCTACAGGAAATTCTTAAAATGCAGAAAACTGGTAAAGGTCTCCAGGCACTGCCCAAACTCATCTCTCCCCTGTCCCTGAGCCTCACTCCAGCCACCGAAGAACAGGGATGAGTGACCCTGGAGGATTTTATCCTAACACCAAATATGTGGTATCATTTCTAACACCAACTAATTGCCCAACACCAGCTGGGCATCCGACAATTCAATTCACTTCTGACACTAATTTCCCAGAGTTAGCACAGACCCCACAGGTTAAGGGCTCAGTCCCACAAGACTGTCCCGCTTCAGACCCCAGTTGCAAGTTCCAGGGGCCACTCACACTTCTGACTTCTGAGTGCCTATATACATTTTGGGGTTCGACAACCCCCTTCAGGGGGTGCATAATTCACTAGAATGACTCACAGAACTCAGGGAAGCACTTTACTTACTATTACCAGTTTATGCTAAAGGATGCAATTCAGGAATAGCCCACATGGAAGGCATGCACAGGGCAAGGCCGGGGGAGGGGGGACTTCCATGCCCTCTCCGCAGTGCCGCCCTCCCAGCCATCCACGTATTCGCCAACCTAGAAGCTCCAAACCCGTCGTTTAGGGGCTTTTGTTGAGGCTTCCCTACGTGGGCATGACTGATCAAGTCACTGGCCATTGGTGGCTGCACTCAGTCTCAGGCCCTCTCCTCTCCACTGAGGTCAGGGTGGGGCTGGCAATTCTAAGCCTCTAATCACCTGGTTGGTTTTTCAGGGGACTGGTTCCCATCGGGGCCCTGCCTCGGGGCATGTCATTGGTGTACATAAGACAGGAAATGCCAAGAGTTTCAGGAGCTCAGTTCCAGGAACAGGGAATAAAGATCAAACATTTATTTATTTAATTATACCACACTGAGGTTCAGGGAGGAGCTAAGCCCAGGGGTAGGCGAAGACCAGGAATAGGGTCTCAGAGAGGGGGCCCAGGACCCGCCAGAGCTGTCTGATGAGCATTTGACATGACAGGTTTTTAAAAGCTGAAAACATAATGATGAACTTTTCAGTCGGGAAATGTCTCTGAGTTGAAACTTCCTAACTTCCCAGGAGAAACCCACAGGGAGAGTTTGACTCCACCCAGCCCCCACCCCAGCTCACTCAGCCCCTTCCACCCCACAGACTCCCCTCATTTTCTGCCCCTGACCACAAAGGAGAGGTGAGTCTGGACCGACCTCGGGAAGGGGTGCTGGTCTAATTCCCCTGGGTACCGACCGCCAGGGTGCCCAGGAGGATGAGAAGAGCTGCAGAGAGGCAGAGCTGGTTCATCTTCCTGACCCCGGGGAAGGCTCCCGTGGGACCCTGGGGGCTGACAGAGCTTTGCACGATGCAAACTGATGCGACAGAGAGCAGAGTGAGGAAGGCGAGCAGCTGGGGTCAGTCCCATTCGCTGCATAATCTCCCCACCTGCCCAGGCTTCCTGCCGGGGTCAACATGCTCAGCGATGGTGCCTCTAAATGTTAATACACCTGTGAATCTTGTTGAGATGCACCTTCTGATTCAGCATGTCTGGGGGCGAGGCCTCAGATCCTGCTTTTCAAAGAGGTGCTTCCCCAGCCTCAGTTTCCCCTGCTGTAAAAGGGTCCGCAGAACCATACTTCTAAGCAGCAAGATGGGAGGAAACTTCATCTGGGTGGATAGAGGAGAAGCAGGAGCGGGCATAGAGAACAGAGAATGCTGCCTTTCCCCCACACACAGGAGAACTACGGGGCTCTGGGGAACCTGGGGAATGCAGCAGAAGAGACAAGATCAGGAACAGGTGAGTCCCAGAGAACCCCATGTCTCTCTCCCACCGATCTGCCGCTGAGCCTGAACCTCCGCCTTTAAGAGGCTTCTTTGCATCGACAGTATAAGTCACTAGACTTCTTTTGCAAATGTGTCCACAGCTACCCCTCCGAAGATTAAGTGACTGAGTAGATGTCCATGCACTTGGACCACACCACACTGTGTGCGCAAGTTAGTAAGGTTTGTCATTCCAGTGTCACCCCACCCAGCTGCCTGCCGGACCCAAGTTACAAATACCCCTGGGGAGAGTCCTGTCTCAAGCTGGAAGCCAACTCTCTACTGAGTGTGCAGGGCACTGCAGTGGGTAAGACTGCATGTTTCACGGTGAGAGGGACCTATTAAGAGTGTTTCTGGGCCTCAATTCCCTCATCTGTAAAACGGGGCGGTTTAAAAAATCGTCACCCATTCCTTAGGGTTGTTGTGAAGGGTTTTGGAGACTGATGAATGTAGAGTGCTGAGCTCTCTGTCCCTGGGCAGTAAATGCTCAATAACTCAGGTTTCCTATTTTAAAGTCACTATCCACCCAACTCCCAGGGGGAAAGTTTGAGACCGATCTCAGGCGCTGTAAAGGAATCCCCCTTTTCCTTTCAGGCCAGAGTAGGAACAGGAGAACGCAGAGGGTCAGGTGGAAATCAGGCCTTACCAGCCCTAGACCCTACCTGCGCCTCTCTGAGCCTGAGACTGAGCTCATAGCGCTGTGACACAACCTCCTTTCCGCTCTTATTCCCATCCCCACCCCGATCAGCTATGGAATCAGCCACCGATCGAAAGAGTGGAACTCCTGCCAAAGATTTGGAAAAAAGAGAGAGAGAGAGACGCCACCTGCCCACGCCCACACTAGCCTGTGGTGGAGGCAAGACCACTGGTGATCCCACGAAGGTTGATGCACGTGGCGGGTCCCCGGAGCGCGCCACGCTCGGGGAGTTTCAGCAGCTGCTATTCCCACATATGACCACGCGGGGGCAGCAAACCCCCAGGTCGGGCCGCGCGCTTGGACCGAGCTGGGCCTTGTCGCGGGCATCCTCGGGGTCTGCGAGGGCCACACGTCCGGGGCTGCCCTGGGAGCTGCAAACTGAAAGCATCCGCCCTAGCCCGGAGTGCTCGGGACTGGGTCGTATTACCCAGCTGGAAAACTTGCAGCCCCTTGGTGAGTTGGGGAAGGGGCCTCCGAAATGGAGGAAGGAAGGAAGGAAGGAAAAAAGAAAGAAAACGAAAAAGGAAAGGACATCAAAGAAAAGAAACTGACACAAAGAAAAAAACTCAATTTAGAAGAAAATTTAATTCAAGAAATGGGTAACTTTCCAGAAGTTTGAGCTTAAAAAACTTTAACAAAACAAGGTATTAAAAATGAGTGTTAAAGAAACAATGAAAGGTCTACGTAATACCACTAAAAGACTTGCAAATAAATTGAACATATCAAGGTAGAAATGAGTCAGAGCTAAAAATCAAATTGTCAGCTAGAAGAGAGGTTGGGGAGGGAGCATTTATGTATATTCAGGACAACTTGAGTTTATGCTTCTGGTCTGCAGTCCTCAGACTTGGCCCAAATAAACTCTCATATCTTTTAAAAGGCAAATTAGTTCTTAAAATATCAGTTTATCGTGTGTCATATATTATTTATTGACATTAATTTAAACACTTGACACATATTAACTATCTTAATGAACACAATAATCCTATAAAGTAGGGAGTGGCAAACCCTGCACATTCCCAAGAAAAGTCTGTTTTCAGAACTGACCCTTGATCTGCTCCTGGGAACTGGGCCTGTAGACCATTCTGGTTGAGGAGTGTTTTTGCATACCTGAGACCTTGGGCCACGCCGTACCAGTTTGTCCAGACAGTGCATACTAACAATGTGATTTACGATGAATGCCCCCTTTCCCTCTGGGGGTCTGGAGCTTCACCGACTGAGGTCAGTCATGCAGTCACTGACCCTCAACAAAGAGCTGAGACACCCAGGCCTGAGCAAGCTTCCCTGGTTGGCAACACTTCTTTGGACGTTCCTGGGTGAACTAAGCACGTCACTCATGCCGTGTGACTCCACTGGGAAGAGACACTTGGAAGTTTGTGCCTGGTTTCCCCCAGACTTCATCCCATGCACATTTTCCCTTTGTTGATTTTATTCTGTATCCTTTTGCCATAAACTTGAGTACAACAACTTCTGAGTCCTGTGAGTCCCTGTAAGGAATTGAGCCTGAGTATGGTCTTGGGGACTCCAAACAGGCAGTTTCCACTACTGTTTCCAGATAGGAACTATAGTGCACAGAGGTTAAATAACTTGTCCAAGGTCATACAGATAGGGAATGGCAAAGCTGGAATTCAAATTCTTGTGTCTCCAGTGTCCACGTTTTTAACAGCTGCCTACAAGTGAAGATAATCTGCCATAATTGATGTCTCTTAAGTAGAAAACTCAACAATTGGAAGAGAAACTTATTCAAAGATATAATACAAGAAAATTTCCCTTTATGAAAAATCACTCCATGTTTCAGTAAAAAATATTCATGCAGAATGATATCAAAATATTCTTAAGTTACTGAACCTTGAGAGTAAGCAAAAATATATTTAGGCCTCCATGCAGGGAAGAAGCCACCTCTAAGGGAGAAAAATATTCAGGCTGTTTAATTACAAAACTTATTGGCAGAATTCAGTGAAGCCAGGTCCACAATTGTTCTGAGGAAAAGAAAATATGACCCAGGATCTTTTACCCCATCAAATTGTCCTCCAAGTAAAAGGCAATAGGCAAAAATCCAGGAAAAACAATACCTGTAAATTCTTCATTTTTGTAGAATTATTTTTGTATGTCTAACGAAATATTTATGAGGTTATCTTGAAATTACTGATAGTTGCTTCCTGTGGTGGAGCTTTACTGTCCACCGTAGTAGCCACTAGCCACGTGTGGCTACTGAGTACACGAAGTATGGTTAGTATGAATTAGGATGTGCTATAGGTGTTAAAATACACACCAGATTTCAAAGACTTAGTACAAAGAAAAGTAAAAATATCGCATTAATTTTTATTACATGATGATATGTTGAAATGATAATATTTTGGATATACTGTATTGAGTTCAATAAACTATTATTAAATTAATATTATCTATTTCTTTTTACTTTTTAAAATGTAGCTACTGGGAAATTTAAAATTCTTTTTTTTTCCTTTTCTTTTCTTCGTGTCATCCTCGTGCAGGGGCCATGGTAATCTTCTCCGTGTCGTTCCAATTTTAGTATATGTGCTGCCGAAGTGAGCATGGAAATTTAAAATTCTATTTGTGGCTTGCATTATATTTCTGTTGCACAGCACCATGGTACAATTTGGGGGAGAGATTGTGCTCCTTGTTTGTACTATTCAGCATAGCTTGATCTTTTAAAATAAGTATGATTATTCATATAAAACAATAAACTCGTTATTCCAAAATTAAATAAATAAACCAATGGACAAAGAGCTATGTTTTCTCTCCTGGGCTGTTGAGACAACTAGCTGGGAGGCTCTGGATGGAAACCAATAATAATAGAATGGAAAACAGCTGATCTCTCTTAGGGACCATTGTCCAGCCCACTTGTTTTACAGAGAGGGAAACTGAGGCCCTAGAGGGTTGCTTACCAGTGTAAGGTCTTATGGACTTGAGTCTACAGTAGATGAGGCTGAAGACTGGCATTCCAGATGAGGCGGGAGTACTGACCTGGGGACTTGTTCAGTAGCTCCCGTGAGCCCCTCCAAGGTGAGCGGTACCACCTCCAGACGAGGAGTCCAGGTCATCTGGGATCACAGCCCTTGTCCAGGGTGCTTCCTCTTCCCTCGGCCAGAGGAATAGGGCGCCTTCACCTTCAGCTGCAGGTAAAGTTCTGGCCTCCAGCCCTGGCCCACACCTCTCAGCCCCTGGCACCATGGAGCCCAGCAGCCCCCTTTGCCCTCTGCCTTGCCATCTGCAGGGTGGGCAGCTCAGAGAAGACCTCAAGTGAGCCAAGGTGTTGAGATAAAGGACTCTTGAAACCCACAGCCTGTGTGAGGGGGGCTGGCTCCCACAAGCCACCTGGTCAATCCACCCAAGAAGGAGCCCAAGGCCCAGATATGGAAAGGGGCTCCCCTGTGGTCACCATCCAGCCCTGGGAAGATCTGCGGCCAGACCTTCCAGATGACTATTTGGTTTAATTAAATCATCACCGTGTTTTAATTTTTTATGACAAACACAATACATATATTTTTGTTTTAAGACGACAAACAATACATAAATGTGTGAGGTTAAAAAGTGAGTCCCCTTTTTCAAACAGCTCCAACAGTCCTACTCCCCAGAGGTATCCATTGCTAGAATGCTTAGGAGAGAAAATAAATTTTCACACTACTTTAAAAATGAGACCAAGTTCCTAAACTTGGCTACACATTGGTGTCACCTGGGGACCTGTGTGTCCCACCCCCCACGATTCTGATTTAATTGGCCTGGGGTGAAGCCTGAGCATCAGGACTTTCCAAGTTCCCCAGGTGATTCTGTGCCACCCAGGTTGAAGATCGCTTCCTGAAAGCAGGCGCTGACGGAAGGCTTCCCTCTTCTAGGATTCGGGCTCTCCCAGTGTGTGCAGCATGGCCAGGGGCAGATCCACTGAGGACTCACAGACCAGTGAGGGACACTGTCCTTACTGGGGAAGACGTACGTACGAAAACGGTGTGTCTTCCATCCCACGAAGGGGCACCCTGGGCTCCTGAGTGTCCAGTGGCTGAGGGGCGTATGTGCGCACAGGATTTTAATAAATCACTTTGTGGGAGAACCAGATCCAGATGTGAAAGGAGTTAAAATAAGTGATTCAATAAAAGATATCAGCTTATTTATTTGCTCATCACCCACGGATGTTAAAGATTTTTTAAATGCAAATACCTTTTTCCTTGTTTATAAAAGTGATACTTGTTCATTGTCATTAAAACAATACTAAAAATAATTTTTAGAAAATAAAGACCACCTAAATTCTATCACCCAGAGATAACTACTCTAAATATACTGGGGACCCACCTTCAAGTCATCACCGTATGGGTTCACACATATATTTTATATCAATAGGACCACACTACAGCTTTTTTGTAATTTGATTTTTTATTCATCAAATATGTGAGCCATATTGATGTATATAGATCAGCACTATAGTTTTTAATAACTGCACAGTAGCCTGTCAGTCTCCTAGTGAACATTTACATTTTTTCCTTTCTTTTTTTACTATAAACAAGGCTACAACAAAGATCCTCATATTAAGTCAGGAGAGTCAGCAGGCTGCACAGCTTGGGATATGAAATTGGATCTGGATTTAAATCCCAGGTCCCAATTTGCAGGTTTCATGATTTTTAGAAAATTACCAAACCTCTCTGAGCCTCAGTTTCTTCATCCTTTACAAGCTAGGTGTCCTTAAACTCTCAGGTTCCTCATCTGTAAAATGGGTATTAGAATGATAGCTACATCACTGGGCTGTTGTGCGGACAAAGGCTATAATGCTTAGCAAAATGCTTGGCACGGTGCCGGGAACATAGTAAGGACTCAACAAATAGCAGGTATCGGTGTTTGCCAACTGCCGCGGCCTGCCCGCGCTCTCCCGGTCCTAGGCACACAGTTTCAGGTATAACAGACTCCCCAGGTTTGTTACCAACGAACATGCCTCATGTTCTTAAATCTTCAGGGGCTTCTGAAGGGTTAGGTTCTCCCTCTGCTCCTATAATCCACAGGGCCCCTCTGCAGTGTCCTGGTAGCCACGCAGCGAGTGTTGGCGGGCTGTGGCCAGCGAATAGGATAGCAGTTAGTCACAAGAACTGTCCCAGGTGCTGAGAGAGGACTCCAAAGGAACCCTAATTCTTTTACTGGCAACTCCGTTTCTCCAAGCCCCCTCCCCCATTCACTCCCTGTTCTTTTCCTTGGCAGCCCTCAGAGGACGCAAGTTCCCCCCCACCACCCCAACCCCCACCCCCACCCCAGGAGCTGAACAGGCTTGGGCTCTGTGAATGGAAAGCCCACCTCACAATGCCCCAGGAGGCTGACTTGGCCTTCAGCATCTCTGGCCCTTCCCCAGAAGCCACTGCTTCATGCCAATGCTCTTGAGGAGGCCATGCCAGGCTTCCACTCAGAGAAGCCCTAACGAAGCATAAAGGAACCGCCCTAACCCTGAACGCAGAGATAAGGCACGACTGTCCCAGTGCTGGCACAGCTAGAATTTCAAGGCTCAGAACCTAGACGTTTGGGTGACGTGTCTCGCTTAGCAGCAAAATGACTGTGTGATAGTCATACGTTCCTTCTCTCATTCATCATTGGAATGCAAACTACATGCCAGGCACTCGTCTAGACACTGCAGCCACAAAAGATAAAAATACTTGCCCTTGTGGAGCTTATGCTTTAGTGAGGAAGAATAATAAACAAACAAGATAAGTCAGACACACAGTATGTGAGATGGTGATAAGAGCTACAGAGATAAACAGAACAGGAAAGATTTAAGCTGTGGCCAGGCCAGCAATTCGACCTCATTAATAACTTTACAGTCGAGGTGAAAAGGGGTGGGATTCTGGATCTATTTGAAGGTAGGGTGCACACAGGGTGTGGGATTTGTTGATGGGTGGAATACAGGGTGTGGGGAGAGAATTAAGGATGACTCAAAGGTTGTGAGTCTGGGCTCCTGAAAAGATATGAGTTGGCATCAACAGAGATGAGGTGACTATGGGTGAGGATGTTTGCCATAGGGGTGGAGAACATCGCAAGCTGTTTTTGAGGTATTAAATTTGGGATGCCTTTAGATATCCCAACAGAGATGGCAAGTAGGCAGTTGGGTGAATGAATCCAGAATTCAGGGCAGAGGTCTGGATGAGGGATAGTGGGTGTTGTCAGTGCATGGGTTACATATGGCATGGCAGTAGAGGTCATTTCTGGGTACTGACATGGCTGGGCATATGAAAGACAGCCAGGCCACAACTCCATGCTCTTCTGACTTGGCGGACAACCCGCACTGCGCAGGCTGCATCTCACGCTATGGCAGGCACGCTGTGCAGACCGCTTAGCTTTGGACATCCACCCACCTACGTTCTTGTCTCATTTTCAGCCTGTTTATTTATTGCTTATTTTTTTAGTATTTTTTTTTTCTTTGAGACAGAGTCTCACTTTTTTTTTTGCCCGGGCTAGAGTGCCATGGTGTCAGCCTAGCTCACAGCAACCTCAAACTGCTGAGCTCAAGTGATCCTTCTGCCTCAGCCTCCCGAGTATTTGGGACTACAGGCATGTGCCACCATGCCCGGCTAATTTTTTCTATATATTTTTAGTTGCCCAGCCAATTACTTTTTTTTTTTTTTTTTTTAGTAGAGATGGGGTCTCGCTCTTGCTCAGGCTGGTTTCAAACTCCTGAGCTCAAACGATCCGCCCGCCACGGCCTCCCAGAGTGCTAGGATTACAGGTGTGAGCCACTGCGCCCAGCCAAGCCTGCTTATTTATTGCTTTGGAAGTAAACTCAAGTGAAGCACCTTGACTGAGCTGCTTTTGTCCATGGTCTAGACTAGCCCACCACCTTTCCTTCCTATGCATGTACACACATCACCTGCATATTCTGGGAGCTCTCTGAAAACCCTTTGAGGCAATCTAAACCATCCATCTGTGCTGGCTGGACAGACACCACCAATGCTACTATTGCTAGTCTGCTGTACCCCGACATGTGGAGCTTCTAGGGTGTCCCTAGTCCCAGCCCTATCCTGGAGCCCAGATCCCAAGCCAGAATAGCCCACATCCATTCACAGTACCATTTGCTGACTGAGCACTTACAACATGTCCTGAGATGGCCTGGCCTCGATGGAAGATATCCCCTGTGCCTCCAGGAAGCACACAGTCTAATGGCAGTGAAAGAATGACGGCAGCCAGGTGGTAAGGAACATGTAAGTCCAGGGAGCTGGATGAGGGGCACCTACAGCAGCCTGGCATGTCAGGGGACACTTGCTGGAGGAAGGAACTTCTCAACTGGTTTTGTGAGTAAGAGAGAAACAGGCAGCTCAAGGGTGTGTGTGGTTCGTGGAACAGGGCATTCTAGGCTAAACCGCTATTGCAGAAGAACTGAGTGGGTTGGGGGGTGGGGGAGTAACCGCGAATAACTGACACAGTTGATGCCAAGTTTCGAGAGGAGGAGATGTCTTTACAGGAGATGAGGGCAGCAGGAGACATCAGCCCAAGGGCTTGTTTTACAGGAATGAGGGCTATAGAACAAGCAGGGAAGGTAGCAGAGGCAGGCTTCAATCCGATGGGGCTGGCTTCAAAGCCCGTGGGTGGTCGGAGGACCACCTGCAACACAAGCTCCCGAAGAGCCTGCTAAACATTTGAAAGTGGGCTACACCTGGACCAACTGAATTAATTAGTAGGAGCTGGACCCCAGGAATCCGCATTATTCTCATAAGTGACTCCGTAATTCTGATGCACACTACAGCTAAAGAACTGCAAGCCAAAGCTCTCCTGCCTCTCCCCCTCCCCTTGGTGGTGTGGACTGGTTCTCAGAGACCCCAAAAGGCAGGGTGATTCATTTTCATGGTCATGATTTTGCTTACAGAAAACACTCCCAGCCACACCCAGGGAGTTCTGGGAATTACAGTCAAAGGAGGATGGGGAGTAGGGGGGAGGGGAGGAGTGAGGAGCAGAGAAGGAATTCTTGGCAGGGGTGAAAGGAGGTAGGGGAGGTGCTGGGTGTCTTTTTAGGTGGGGTGGTAGGCTCGGAGGTCCTGTTGAGGCACCCAGCAAACAGCCCTAGTCCTCCGCTCTTCCCAGGCCTCAAAGACAGGAGGCGAAGAACCAAGGAAGCAGCTGATTTTTATTCCACGAGTAAATCCCACCTACCACACAGACTCCGCAGCACACCCTGTCACCCAGGCCAGTGCTGTGCAGTAACACCTCCTGCAGAGATGGAAATGCTTTTCTGCGCTGTCCCATACAGTAGCCACCAACCACTTTTGGTTATTGAGCACTTGAACTGTGGCCGCTATAGCTGAGGAAATGAATTTCTAGTTTAAATTAATTTAAATTCAAATGTCACATTTGGCTTGTGGCTACTGGACTAGACAGCGCAGCTCTAGGCCCTGGCCTGGTCCAGGGGCAGTTGGTTCAAAAGCCAACTCTGGGGAGAGTGAGTGGCAGAAAGAGCCCCTGGGGTCACCACCATGCCTCTCAAAGAGAAACAGCGGCTGCCGAAGAGGGCGGGCCTCAGAGCGGGGGCACACCTCGGGCGCGCCGGATGAGGTTGGCCAGCCGCTTGGCCAGGCCGCCCGTGCTGGGCTCCTCGATGTGGAAGGTCCGGGTGAGGAGATTGTAGAAGGAGCCATAGCACACGGCCACCACGGTGCACGTGAGGCAGATCACATTGTAGGGCATGCTGAAGTCCGGTGTCGGCAGGTTCACCAGCAGCGGCTCCGTGTAGAGTCGCACAAAGTAGCTAGAGCCGTCGGAGACTGGGAACCTGGGGGTCGGGGAAGGAGTGGTGACACAGCACTGGCTGCTCCTCCCCAGCTCCCCTGTCCTCACTCCGGCGCTGCACCGTGCCACTGCTACCCCGTCAGGGTTGGCAACGTTCTCTTAGTACGAAAACCTTTCAACAGAAGGCATCTTACGTGAAAGCTCAACGCATATACCCGGTATAAGGAGAGTAGCCTTGCACTGAAGTGGAGGAAACAGGCCCTGTCTTCGCTTGGCTGCCCCATCTTAGCCTGGTCTCTGCCACCTCCTCCAAGAAGCACTCCTAGATGACCCACTAAATTACTCCCTACCCCACCCCAATAACCATTCCGCTGCTCTCTAGAACAGAACTTCCCTCTAGCTGTAAGCACAGGGAGGATGGGATGAGTCTGTTGTGTTTTCTCTCGTATACCCGGCGCTCTCTGAAGTACTGGCATTGATAAGTGCTCGATTAAATATTTAAGAGTATCACTGACTACATGTAGGCTGTAAATACTGCTATTCTCACCTACTTATTTTTCTAGAAGCACTTTAAAATCATTTTATAAAATCTTTACAAATATCATAGACCACTAGCACTTTCGATAGGAGTGAGTGAAATACACATTGCTTTGAAAGTGGTAACATCCACCCCAACCCACCCCGCAGGAGCCGGATCATCTGTGTTAAGGCCACTGAGGATATACTCTCAGGAGGGTGCGGTTACACTTACAGGGTGTTGAAGAGGGGACTCCCTTCCCAGTCCACTGGTTTGGCTGCTACCACGCTGGGCACAAGGGCGCTGAGAACAGATGGGCTGCGGAAAAGCAGACAGATGGCCACTGTTCCCAACGGGCTCCCCCACCAAGGGGTGAGTGGCAGAGAGGGTAGATCAGGAGGGTGGGGGGCCGCCTGTGGGGGTGGAGCCCACCTGACATAGAAGCCGTGGTTGGGGTCCGGCGTGTACTCGGTCCACTTGAGCAGCGCCCGCTCAAACTGGATGGAGACCTTGGTGACCGAGTTGGCTGGCAGCTGAATCAGCATCTCCAGGAGGTGGGGCTGTAGCCGGTCCTGGGCAGGCTGGTAGTGGATGTAACCTGGAGACAGGCAAAAGCCACTCATACCTCTTTCCTGGGGTCACACTACTTACCCCTCGGGTTCCTACCGCTTGCCCTGGGGCCTCAGTCTGGGTGCCTAGGTGGTGGGCTGCGGATCACAGAAGTCAGGTAGTCTAAGGAAGGAAATGGGGTCTCAGGAAAGGGAGAGGATGTTTCCAGGGCAGTGATCCCAGGACGTGGTCCAGAGAGGCTGTCAAGAGTGCTACAGACCACTACTCAATCTTCACATCACTAAAACTGGGGCACGAGACACCAAGTGCCTGATGTGATGCAAGAGGAAGTTCACAGAGCCACTGGGGAATTCTCCTTGCCAAAAATATGGGACATCAATCTAATCAAGTTTCTAAATCTAACCACCAATACACAAGAAATAGAGGAGACAGAGGAACATGTTAAAAACCAGCACAAGGACAAATTCAGAATGTAGAACATTCTATACAACAAATGACCCAGTTTCTCCAACAAACAGCTTACCAAAAAATGGGAACTGTTATAGATTTAAAAGAGACTGAAGAAGAGCACCACCCCAACTGTAAGACATTAATCATGAGGGAAACTGTGGGTGGGTAGAGGGGGAGTTTATGGCAACTCTGTACTTTTGCTACATATTCCTGTAAACCTAAAACTGCTCTAAAACACAGAGTCTATTTATTTTAAAAAAAGAAACTTAAGAGACATATCAAGCAAATGCAATGTGAGGACCTTATTTTTATTTTCATTTTTTTAAATTTTATTTATTTTATTTTATTTTTTTGAGACAGAGTCTCACAGCAACCTAGCTCACAGCAACCTCAAACTCCTGGGCTCAAGTGATCCTCCTGCCTCAGCCTTCCCAGTAGCTGGGACTACAGGTGCGAGCTACCACACCCAGCTAATTTTTTGTTGACTGGCTAATTATTTTTCTATTTTTTTTAGTAGAGACTGGGGTCTCGCTCTTGCTCAGGCTGGTCTCAAACTCCTGATCTCAAGCGATCCTCCTGCCTCGGCCTCTCAGAGTGTTAGGATTACAGGCATGATCCGCCATGCCTGGCTGAGGACCTTGTTTAGATCTCAATTCAAACAAACCAATAATAAAAAGTCATTTTTAAGACTATGCAGGATAATGACATGGTTATATTTTTTTAAAGTTCTTTTTCTGTTAAACATATATACTATATTTAAAGGTAAACTGATGTAATGTCTAAGATTTGCTTTAAGATACTCCAGCAGAAAAATAAGCCAGTAAAGAAAAAAGAAAAAGCAAAAAAGAGGGGAGAGATGAGGAAGCTGGAGACTGGAAGCTGCAGGATGGGTATGTATATGGGAGTTTAATACACTATTTTATTTTGGTTAGTGTCTGAAATTTTCCAAAGAAAAAGGTAAAAAAATAAACCAAACAGAGAATACACAGGTAAGATGTTTGAAATAGAGATTTTGAAGGTGGTACAAATAATGGTGTTGAAAATACGTACAACGATTAACCAAAGGCTTGAAAATATGGGAAGCAACCGAGGTATGCGAAGAAGAATTTTAAGCCTGGCTGTTTGGAATGTGACATAATACCTTCCTAATATCTTTTTCTTTATTACTTGTCTTCCCCTACACCAAAGAAAACCAAGTGCTTTTGTGTTATGCTAATAGAAAGTACTCAGTAAATATTAATTTCCCCTTAGAAAAATAATGGAAAATAAAAATAAATTTTAAAAACTGTATGTCTTTACCCCTCCCAAGGAAGCAGAAACTGTCTACCTCAGCTCTGCTAAGCCTAGCTTAGCTTCCAAAACCCAAAATTACCAACCCTTTCTCTACCTTAAAGAGCCTATGAGTCATCACAAAACACAAGCATGTGCCTGAGGCTCCAGAAAGGAGAAAGTAAGCAAAAAAGATCAGAAAGCTACTGCCTTCCTACAGGCCTATTAAGAATCACCAGTATTTTGTGTTTAATGATCTTTGCTTTATAAATTACTTCTGAATCTGGCATAGTGAGTCTTCCCATTCCATTTTCCAAACTATTCCTAACTCTTTATGCCTGTTTGTTTTTCAGAGGTACTCAGGCATTATCCTGAAAAATGAGAGTCTGGGGGACCTGGAGAGAGAATGAGCCAGGTGGGCTGGGCGGCCTGGTTGGGGACTCAGCTCCTCACTTGGTTTGTTCTCCTTGCCCTTGGAGGTGATGGTGAGGGTGTGCACATACAGCCGCAGATACCAGGGCACGGAGTCCAGCAGCAGCACGGGGAAGGCCCGGTAGGGGTGGGTGTTGTACAGCAGCGTGCTCAGCTCCCCCTTCTGCAGCCCGTAGCCGCTCACATAGCGCTGGGCGTGCAGGAAGGGCACCGGAGGGGCCTCTACGAAAAGAAAAGTCAGCAGTTAGCTGCTGCTAAAGGAAAGGGTTTAAAAGCCAACTCCCTGGGCCATGTTCAGAGTCCCAAGCTCGTGAGTAGAGGGGAAAAGTCCTGCCATTCATCGGAACTAGGCAACCTGGGCTCTGGAATCGTCCCTGTCTTTCCCAGCCCACAAATGACAATGATAGTAGGATTACTATTATTTACCAAGTGCTCATGTGCCCAACACTATGCCCTCTCCCAACTCAAACCAGGTGCTCTTAGGACATTCTGCCCTTTCCCTTGGTAACACTGAACACAACTGTAATTAATTAATTGATACCTGCCTCAACTAGTGGACATTACAGTTCTTGAATGCAGCATCCTCTGTCTTATTTACCATCTCTACGCCTGGTACATAGTACCAATTCAAAAATATTTGATGGATGAAGTAAATGCATGAACAAATTCCATTTCTTACATCAATTACCTCATCCAGAGATATTACTGTCCCTGTTTTTCAGATGTAGACACTAGGCTCAGAGGGGTTAGGAACCTGCCCAAGGTCACAGAGCTTAGAAGAGGTGGAGTCAGAACCAGGAGTACATGACTCCAGAGATCTGGCTCGGAACACACCCTATGATCGTATAGCAAAGATGTAGCATCGTGAGTCTTCTCCCAAGAGGAGAAATCTCGGTAGCCCGTTGTGACCCTGGCAGCCTGCCCACCAACCGACTCATTACACCCACCATTCTCTGGCAGTTTCTTCCACTTGAGCTGGAGGTTGAGGTTGCGGGAGTTGTTGATCATGGCCCTGTCAAGCAAGTCATAGACGGCATAGGTCCTCCGAGTGCCCAGGATGACATCCTGGTATGTAGTGGTGGGGGGTGGGTTCACCTCCAATGTCTCATTGTCCTGGGGACACAGGGCAGGGCTGAGAAGCAAGCAGAGGGGCAGGCTGGCCTTGGGGAAGATGGGGGTGCATGTGTGGCTGGAGACCTTGGTACCTGGCTGTAGTTGGTGATGTCCACATAGACTCGGCTCTCTGACGCCAGAGGGCAGGGCTCTGTGAGGGTCCGGGAGAACATCCGAAAGAGGGACCAGTCTGAGGAGCAGAGAGCAGGGGCTGGGGCTAGGCTTCATCCGCACAGACAGGGAGGGGCCGGGGCAGGTGAGTGGAGATGGGTTGCCAAGGCAACTTACCTTTCTTGCCCTGCCCCGTGATGAAGGCATCGAATACAACCGAAAGGGTCTGCCTCAGCTCCCAGGAGATGCTGGTACAGCGTGCATTCTACCACAAAGGCCAGAGGGCAGCAGTGAGGAGCATCACTCTCACCAACCACACAGCCTCAAAGACTCCCACCTGGATGCAATCCCTCACCTATCAATCTTCACACCCATCGATTTGCTACTACTACTGAGCACTTGACCCCGTGCCATGCTCCATGCCAACCATTTTTTGTACATCAGTTTGATAAATCATCACAACCACCTTAGGAGCTGACTCTCTGTTATTATTCTCGTGTGACAGATGAGGAAACCAGGCTCAGAGAAATAAAATGATTCACTCAAGGTCATGCCAGCTGGCAACTGACTGAGCTAGCAGTTGCACCCGCACAGCTACTGTACTTAACCACTCTGCTCCGTGACGAAGATTTACTGAGTACTGGCTAGGTAGCCACTCAGATTCCCTGGTGTTTGGCCAATGCCTTGAATCATCATCATCTACCACTTACTACTCACTCAGCCCGAGCCAGACACTGGGCTACGAGCTTTACCTGCACCTTCTCTCTGAGCCGCCGGATTGCACCTACCCCTACTCCCCATGACTTACTCTGCAAACAGGGCGGATATGCACTGCCTGTGAATGGTAACTGGTGTGGAACAAGCGATCCGCCTTCAGCAGCACAGAGAGGCCTGCCTGGAGGAGGTGCGGAGAGATGACAGGTCGGCACCCTGTGTAAAGCACCTGGCATGGGGCACGGGGTCTCTGTAAATGCATCCTGGCTGCCAGGCTGCGTGGCCTCACCTTGGAACTACAGGGCAAGAGCTTCTTCCACGGGGTGAGGTTCTCGGTGCAGACAACCTCCCGCGGCAGCACAGCATAGCGCAGGAAGTAGTGATCAGTGTCTGAGGGAGACAGAGGTCTGCCTGTGGTGGGCCTTGGGGCCTCAGCCTTCAGGACACACACTCCAGATAGGGACGACCTGCACCACTCCCTAGCACCACTGCCCAGACACTCCCAGGTGGGGGTGGGGCTCCCTCCTCCCCGTGGGAGAAGGCAGTGCAGAGACAGCACAGTCTTGGGAAACCTTTTTTTGAGGCCTGCACACCCAGGGGATTTAGGATCTAGCCCAGGATGAGGAGGAAGGAAACTAAGGGGAAAAGGAGACAAGTGGCTATCTCACCATTGGCCAGCCCCAGGGGTTTGAAGGAGGCAGTGGGAGTGACCGTGTTGGTGGAATCGATGAAGTTGAGAGAGGCACAGAAGATCCCTGAGAGAACATTACTGAGCTCCTTCCAAGATTTATCCACACTGGATGGAGACAAAAACCATTCACCGTCCTGAGACTGCCTCCGTTTCCTCCCTCAAAGCCCACAGCTGACAGCCAAACCCAGGAGGCTGTATTCTTAACCTTAGACAGGGCAGTTGATGGCTGGAACATCACTGCTCCCATTCACTCCATTTCCTGGGTCTCACCTATGCAGCCCCTTCTTCCTCACTCTCCTCCAGAAATCCCTGCGTCCCCATGGGTCTTCTTGGCTCAGGTGATTCTTCCTGCCTGGCAAAGCTCTGCTCACTCCTCTCTTCCCACCTTCAAGGTCCAGCTCCAGTCCTTGCCTGCTCTTCCAGGAAGCCTTTCCTGCCCTCCTTGTGCACAGCCTCCTCTGTGCTGCTGCGGTTCTGACCATCCAAGCCACTCATTAGGTCTGTCCTGGGAGATTGCTAGGTGGCGGCAGCATCTTGTCCTAAGCACCTTTTTCCCCTAACTAGGCAACTTAAGGACAAGGACTAGTCTGAGTCATTTATGCCCTTCCCACAACACCATGAAAAGTGCCCCATACCTTGGAGCTGAGATGAGCTCACTGATCTTCCCTGAGTTGCTCAGCTGGGCAAAGCAACACACACTGCCCCATGAATACCCTGGATGTGAACCTAAATCCTGGTTCTACGGTGGGAAGTCTTATAACCAAAAAAAGCTCACTGAAAGAGGGAAAAACAACTATTCTAGGACTTCACAAAAAATATCAAATTAAATTAGATGTTATGTCTCAGAGAAATATCAAAGACATTTGTTCTCCATATTAATAACAGGAAGCATAAAACTTAATAAGCACTAGAACTGAATGCCACTCAGTGGCAATATCATTTTTCTTACGATGCTCTACCCCCCCCGCCCCCCCGTGGAATCGCTGCCTACTGAAACTGCTGCCCCCAAGAGCAGTGGCAAGTTGACTACACCTTCCCCTGCCACACTCCCTCCATAGGTGGAACAAGACCCAAGATGGGCACTCACTCAGTGACAGTGTTTTGGAACCAGACCCAGAGCTCTGCACCTGATGGCGCCTGCAGGAAGGGAGGCCCCCAGTATCGGGTCCTCCAAAAGCCTTGTGTGAATGACAGGTGCAGCTCCCGTAGAGAATACTTGGAGATCAATTGGCCCAGAGCTTTGGGGAATAGCCTGTAATGAGACACTGAGGAAGAGAGAGCAGGTGAGTGATGATCCCCACCTCACTGGGAACCACTCCCAGGGTCTAGAACTCCACCCCAGAATCAGGACCGCCCCCAAGGGTTGCCTCCACTCTATCCCCAGCAGGTGCCACAGAAATCTTTCTCCCATTGAGATCCCGCCCTCTGACCTCCTTCGCGCTGCAGCTCCGAATCCCAGCGTGTGCGGAACTGGAATGTAGCGGCTACGTCCCCCGAAGGCAGCGGGGTGATGACAAGCTCTTCTCGCAGGCTGTCGCGTGGGGGTTCTGCAAGGGCCGGGCCGCCAGGGCCCAGGAGCAGCACCGCCACCAGAGCGAGCGGCATGGCCGCCGCCATGCCTGCGGCTGCTTCCGCGCCCCCCAGCGGCGCCCGCCCCCATGAGAGGCCGGCATCCAATAGGAAGGGCGTATGAGAAGTGACTTCCGATAACGTCCCGGAAACCGGGGTGCTGTTATCGGAGCTACTGTCTGCTCTGGCCGCGTATATTCCACAGGGCTGGTGGGTCTAAGTGGGCACTGAGAGGACACCAAAGGGAGTGGGCGTGTGGCAGGTCGAGGGGCTGCCTTGAGGACTCACCCAGTTCAAGGCGGCTCCACCCACCAGAAAGTGCTTATAATACGGAGCGCGGCCACTGCCATTTACCCATTTGATAGTTGAGGAAACAGAGACTGAGGTCAGTTACTTTTGCGAAGTCACACAGCGGGGCTCATGCCTCCCTTAGCTTCTGGTGTCTCCATATGCTTGGCCCTTAGCCTATCCAGTTCCTCTTAGTGGCAGGGCTTTCCTGCAAAACCTTCAAACAACTGGCCCATTTATCATGAAAATTTTCAAACATACATTAAAATTGAAAAAATGATCACCTGTTTCCCAGTCACCTAGATTCTACCATTAACATTTTACTATACTTGAGCTTTATCACATACTTCCTATACATCCATCAATCCATCTTATGTGTTGATGCACTTCAAAGTAAATTGCAGATGTAGTTTGTACACTTCTAAATAGTTCAGCATGTATATCGTTAGAGTTCGATGTTTACCTTTTATGTAAAATTCACATACAGTGAAATGCACAAATCTGAAATGCACATTCGCTATGTCTTGACAAATGCGCACAACCTATGTGACCCAAACTCCTGTCACAATACATAACATTCCTAAAGCCTCAGAAAGTTGGCTAATAACCCTGCCCAGTCCATCCCTGTGCCCACACCACCTTCCAGAGGCAGCCACTCTTCTTTCTTCCACAATAATCTGTTTTTAGAACTAAATATAAATGAAATCATTACATGCATATTTTTTGTGTAAGGCTTCTTCACAGGAAGAATGTTTTCGAGAATCATCCACATTCTTGCATGTATCGGCAATTTTTTCTTTGTATTACTGTGCAGTGTTGTATGAATATACCCTAGTTTATCCATTCTCCTGTTGATCTTTAAAGTGTTTGGTAATTATGAACAAGGCTGCTGTCTGCACAAATTACTTTGAAGACATACTGTATCCCTTGGGCAAATATTTAGGAGTAGAATTGCTGGGTCAAAGAACAGGTGTGTTTAATTTTATAAGAAACTGTCACATATTTCTCCAAAATGTATCATTTTGCGCTTCCACCAACAATGTGTGAGAATTCCGTTGCTCCATATCCTGGTCAACATTTGGTGTTTTTCATTTTTTTGGACTTTTTAGTTTTACTGCTTGGGTGTGTATGTAGTGGTACCTCATTATGGTTTTAATTTGCTTTTCCCTGGTAACTAACAATGTTAAGCATCTGTTCACGTGTTCATTGGCCATTCATACATTTTTTGTGAAAAAGTCTGTTAAAATTTTTTGTGCCCCTCCCCTTTTTAACTGGCTTGTTTGCCCTTTTATGATTAAGTTGTAGCAGTTCCAATGTTAAATTTATGCTCTGGTTTTTCCACCTGCCCTATGGGCAACACATTCATGAAGGATTTCATGAACAGTCTCTTGGTAAAATAACCATACTTCTATAAAGAGCCAAATTTGGTGTCAGGCAGGTCTGCCGAGATAATACTCCGACCAACCAGAAAGGAAGTGTCAAAAAGATGTCTTTATTTCATTTTTCTCACTCTACCTAAATTCAGTGTTCCTGCCTCATTAGACATGGAATAGTAGGAAGGCCATGAGCTTAGAAGTCAGAAGGACATGGGTTCAAATCCCTGTGCCAGCCTTTAAGCCATATGAACCTGAGCAATCCAAGTGCCACTTTTCCTCATCTGTAAAATGGAGAAACCTATTTTCAGGGTTGTTGTTAGGATTAGAAATTATGTACATGTAGGATCTGGAATGTAGTAAGTGCTAAATAATAACATTTACTCAGACAACCCCATCATGTTGTACTATTATATCCAGTTTACAGAGGAGGAAACTGAAGTACAGGAACTGAGATAATCTCCTAAGATCACAGTACACTATTGACCTCAAAATAATTTTTTAAAAAGTAGAGCTTCCATCATTATGATTATGATTTTTTACTTCTATGCTTTGCTTTTCAATTGCTTGTCCCCATCAGTTAAGACGCAGCCACCTTCAGTGACGACTTCCTTTCTCCCTCTCTAGGAAGCTACAGTCCTTTGTGTACCTCTGCTCCAGCCTTCATCACGTTATACTTCCATTATCTGTGGCTATGTGCACTCCTGGAAGAGCTCTTGGTCATCTTAGTATTTCTGTTGCCTAAGCAAGGTGGCTAGCACATAAGTAGGTGCTCAGTAGTGTCTGAATGTATGAATAAACAAACATCATAGCACAGTTCTATATTGTCCCCACGCTGCCAGGCTGTTCAGTGTCAAGTTCTGTACACTCCTGGGGATGCTACAGTGCGAGTCTTCCAGGAATTCTTCTCCTGAGCTGTGGTCCTTCCTATTTCTTCCACAGCATAGGGTTCTCCTAGGATGGATTTATCTTCTCCCCTCCTCGCCAGAGTCTGTCAGGATGTCCACCCTATGACAAGTCTGTGCAATAGCCAGAAGCCACACTGTGGCCTGTAGACTGAGAGCTGGGCTCCTTGACTCAGACTTGGCTCCAAATCATCCTCCCATCTGCAAGGGGATTGTGTGGCCTCAAAAAACAGACAGCTAGACTCGGGGCCGGCATAAACCATGGTTTAATTTTAATGTGACACTGTAATCAAATGGTGAATCCTGAAGATACTCAGATTATCTTTTATAAAAAGTGACCATACTGGATACACTGTTTTGTAATCTACTTTTTTCCTCAATAATTATCATATCTTTCCATGAAAAAAAGGTATGTGGTAGATAGATGATACAATACTGGTATTGTTTTGATAATTTTTGAAGCTGTATGATGGGAACAAGGGATATTTTTCTTTCTATATTTGTTTTATGTTTGAAACCCTCATAACAAAAAATTTTTTACAAACAAAAAATACCAAAAAATTGTCAGCTGGAGATGGTGGCTCTGAAGGCCAGCCAAGCCCCTGTGGTTTGGCAGGAGAAAAAGTCATTGTCCCAACCAGGAAGTGGTCCCGGGGTCTCAGCTGATCCTAGACTTTTCCAGGCAGGGCTGGGGCTCATAGCAGCCAAACTGAAGACTCCCCATAGGCTCACAAACAATTCTACTTCTTGAGAAGGCTGTAAATCCCTCTCCCCAGGCAGGCTCCCACAATCTTAGCATTGTGTGCCTGGGGTACTAAAAGATTTATTGACATGTTGACACTAAGCCAGTCTAGTTTCCCATCATTCACTCTGGAAGGAAGTGGGGAGATTTCGGGAGTTCAGAAGCCCTGCATAGCAAAGCTGTTGGGTCGTGGGCCACTGCCCAGGAGGAGACTCAGCCACGGTCAGACAGGAGGTGGAGCCTTGCTACTCTAAAGGAATGGGAGAAGGCACAAGAGGACAGAGATACGTCTTCTGTGTACAGCAAAGTCATAAACAACCCAGAAAACCCCCAAAGGTTAACGTAAGACTGGGCCCTGGCCCAGCTTAGTGGATGACTTCAACTTGGACGCAGGGCTTTTGGACAAAAGGTATTCACTCCACAAGCTTCCTGGAGACAGGGAAAGACTAATGGACACTTCCACTTCCCTGGAGCTCCCAAAAGTTTCTCACTAGCCTTAGGAAAAGCACTTAGGAGCAGTTTAGGGCTTAGGCTTAAGGTCACTGGTCCCATGGGTGGTATCTGATGTGTGAAGGGAGGTAGAATGATTTTTTTTTTTAAATGTGAGAAATGAGCCGATGTTCCTTTCATTCAACATTCTCTCCTGTGGCAAGCTCATTTACATCCATGGTTTCACTTACCACCTATAATCTATACATTGATAATTCATCATTTCTGTTTCCAGTTCAATCCTCTCATCTAAATTCCACACTCATAGGTCCAAGTGCCTACTCAACATGTCCTCTTGGATGTCTCAAAGGCACTTCAGACTCAACATGTACGTACAAGAACAGTGTCTCTGTAAGAAAAATAAATAAATAAATAAACCAAAACCAAATTTATGTCTTCCTTCCCAAACCCAGTTCTCTCCAAAACTCCCCATCTGGGCAAAGAGCCCTCCAAATCACCCTGCTGCAGGAGGCAGAAGCAACGGGGCAGCACTCTTGATCCCTTCCTCGAACACCCACTCATTAAATCTTTCGGAATTTGCCTCCTAAATCCCTCTTCATTCCTTCCAGGGTTCTCCATCCCTCTACCTCCACCCTCATCCATTATTTCTTATCTAGACGGCTGCAGTCAACTTCTGTGTTCCATGAATCCACTCTGGTCCCTTCAATCAGGACTCCACGAGAAGCCCTTCCAGTCATTCTTCCCCAAGTTTACTCCCACTTGTCACTAGGATCTTAGCTCAGATGTCACTTCCTCCAGGGAAACACCCCCGTGACTCCTCCAAATAGACTAATTCCTTCCTGGCACTAGTCATGGTTGCAATTTTACATCTGGGCTCCCACCAGACTATACACTCCATGAGAAGAGGGACTGTGTTCTTTGCTGCTACTACATCTACAAGGCCATGCTCAGTGTCTTGCACATGTTAAATACTTACATTTAACATTTATTCAATGGATAATGTCATTCATCAGTTTATACTCTGCCTTGACTCAATTAAGAAAATCACCAATACTGTCTTGTAGGCCACCATTATCTCTTGCATGGATTACTGTGTTATTTATCTGTCTTGAGCCTATCCTCTTCCAGCATATTCTCTACACAGGAGCCATAATTAGCTTTTTAACAAGTAAATCCAACCACTTGTAATCCTTCATTACTCCCAATAAATTCAAACTCTTTAACGTGGCCTCTAACATGTAAACTGGTAATTACCTACCCAATGACTACTGTTCTCTTGTTTCTTAATATTACAAAACCTTGAATCTAACAAGACAGCAATGTGCCCTTCTAAATGACTATTCCAGTCGCCCCAGTAGCGAGGGTGCTTCAGAAAGGTCTGACAGGTATTCAGAAATCAGATGCACTGATAATTCAGTGAAAAGGTTATGGTCTTTCCAAAGGCCAGAATTTCCTTTCTTCTAAATAATGCCGTCTCCCTATGTCTATAAAAGGTCTACAAATGAAACATTTCCTATGCTACCAAGTTCTGGCCAATGAGATGAAAGTGGATGCTATTAATTAGAACTTCCAAAAATGCTTCTGAAAGTGGGAACAGACATCTGGCTGTGCCCTCTTTACCCATCCCCCACTTGCTTTCTGCCAGTTTCAAGGTCATGATGGCTGAGGCTCTGACAGCCACCTGAGACATGAAGTATCAAAAAGAACACAAGCCATGTGCAAAAGGAGCCACAAAGGAGCCCGGTGCTCATTAACTACGGAGCTTGCATATAGCCTGTACTTTGGGCTTCTTTTATATGAGGAAATAAATTTCTATCTTAAGTCATGATCTTTTACTAGCAGTCAAACTGAAACCTGATCCAGGCTTCAAAGCATTTTCACAACCTGAGCTTTGTCAGTCTTACCCCTGCATCTCCTCCTCAAATCCAACAATTCAGCCAAACTGTTTTTCAGTTCCTCGAGGCTACGTTTTCTCCATTTAAGGTCTCCACAAGCTGCTCCTTCTGTCTGGATTATGGCCCCCCGCTGGGCTAATTCCTAATCATCCTTCAGCTTAAAAATCAGTTTTTCAATGACCAAACAAGCTGGGTTAAGATGCCCCTATTTTCCAATACAGAAGTAGTTAGTTCCTTCTCACACTACTTACACTGTGAATGGTGGTATTTATTTGATTTTCTCCTCTAAGACAGTAGACTCCACCAAGGCAGGAGTCTGTATCAGCCTGTCTTGTTCAAAACTGCATTCTAAATGCCTAGCACAGATGTTCAATAAATATTTCTGCAATAATGGAGTGAATGAATGAGTGATGAGGACATGGTGTTGGTTAGAGAGCCTTTCGGCTCTGCAATGTGAAAAATGAAATGGAATGGTTGGTATATTATTATTTGTTTATTATTTATTCCGTGCTCTGTTCCAAAAAGGTTGTAAAGGAGGCAGGATGGCTGGAGTACCACCTCACCTGACGTGTCAAGGAGTTCACGTCCACTTAGAGACACTGGTTTGGAGACTATTAGAAGACTACAGGACAGTTCAGAGGAGGGAGGAGTGCTAAGAAAAGCAGTGGCATCTTGTCCCACCTCGTCTCCCATCGCCTTACTTGCAAGCCCTACCTCAGGAGTAAGCCAAAAACTAGCGCAAGGGTTGCAGCAGGAAAAGGTTAGCAGTAAAGCAGGAAAGGGTTAATTCTCAGAGAGAGACACAATCCAGCCATCCTTCCCTCCCCTCTGGTGCCTACTGTAAGTAAAGAGTCTGGTCTGCTCCTGAAGAAGAAAATTCTTCTCCTTCAGCCTCATGTGGAGATTAGCCCGCTTGGTCAGTCTATAGGGAGCGGCCTACTGCTAGCTGCAGGCCCCAGGCTCTGCCCCTGCATCGCCCCCATCCTCCTCCTCATCGGACTGTGCCAAGGGCGTGTCTGCTCCACCATCACTCGGATTTGGGCTGTGCAGGTTGGTAGAGGAGTCAGAAGATGAGGAAGAGGTCCTGGATGTGGTCCTGTCTGACATGGGCACTGGCATGCTCAGCTCCTCTGGATGGTTGTCCACCCCTGCCCAGAGAAAAGAGCTGATCAGGGCCAAAACAGCACTTCAGAGGACTCTTAGAGATTACCCAGCCAGGAGAAACTGAAGCCCAGAGAGGGGCAGGGACTTGTCCAAAGGCGTTTTGCCAGCCCAGCAAAGAGCTAGGATTAAGACCTCCACCTCCTGACTCCCAGCTCCTTCCATGGCACTACACTGTGTCTGCGTCAGGTCAATCAATGCAAGAGTTCAAGTTCTACCTACATCACTTCTTGCTGCTTTGTAGCTTTGAGCAAGTCACTTTCCCTTTCAAGGACTCTGTTCCTCCTCTGTAAAAAAAAAAAAAGGAGGGGGTGCGGGGAGGGAGTATCTATATTCCAAAGGGTTTTGAGGATAAAAATCTAAGAATGCTTAGAAAATGTGTGACATAGTAGGCTATCAATAAAGAGTTGCGGTTTTAAATAAGAAGCTATCTTACAAGTTAAGTATACGGGCTTTGGAGTCAGAAAGACATGATTTGAATCCCAGCTTTTCCACTTTTTGGTTATGTGATTTAAATTCTCTGAGGCTGCCCAGGCGTGGTGGCTCACACCTGTAATCCTAGCACTCTGAGAGGCCGAGGCGGGAGGAACTGTCTGAGCTCTATAAATAGAAAGAAATTAGATAAACAACTAAAAATAGAAAAAATTAGCTGGGCACGGTGGCACATGCCTGTAGTCCCAGCTACTCGGGAGGCTGAGGCCAGAGGATCACTTGAGCCCAGGAGTCTGAGGTTGCTGTGAGCTAGGCTGATGCCACGGCACTCTAGCCCGGGCAACAGAGTGAGACTCTGTCTCAATAAATAAATAAATAAATTCTCTGAGCCTAATTTCCTTCTATATAAAATGGGGATAATATCACCTGCCCTGAGAGGACATTGTAAGGATTGAGACAATATATGTAAAGTACTTTAGCACAACATAAGGAACGTAGTAAAGTGATCAATAAGTATTAATATCATGATGATGAATAAAACTACTTAAATTGTAAATTTAAAATATAAAAATTATATTTTTGTATTATTTTAATTATAGTAAGCAAATATATTAATTTCACAAATGTAAAATTTAAAAGGCTAAGGATTAATCATTCCTAGAATTTTGAATTGGGGATCTGTAACCCAGTTTCCCCTCAGGGTCAACTTCCCTAAAATCAGAGCAGGCAGCTGTTTTGTTGGGAGAAACACCCACTTCCAGCCCTTGCGTGTACACTTCCCCAGCCCAGCCTTGCAGTTTCATTTCAGAGCCCCAGCATTCGGCTGTGGCTGACTAATGCCCAAGTCCCCAAAGCAGAGGGGCATACCAGACGTCTGGGGAGTTGGTGGAGGATCTTCACAAGGCAAGAACACGTCTGCTCCATCCTGATCCCCAAGGTCAATAAGTTCTACTTGCTCTAGCGTGTCCACGTTCACTTCCATAGACGAGATACTACCTATGGGGGCTATAGATCAAGAAGGCGGCAAGTCAGGAGGACCCAGGCTGGAGCCAACAGAATGGTGACAGTTACCTGTCAGGTCCCAAATGAGGAGTTTAGAAGGCCAAGAAAATAAGAGGGGAGGGGGTCCCCAAGATTCAAGACCCACAAGACATCCTTCCTAAACTACCCTAGTCCCTCGCCTCAGGACTTACGTCTCTGTGACTCGAGATGCAGGTGGGACAGAGGGAAGACAAACTCTGTCTCTGGCTGCAAAATGTCCTCGAAGAATTTCTGCCGCTCCCGAAGGCGGAGCTGCTGGCGCTCCAGGGCTGCCCGAGGATTTGGGTCCATGTCAGCTCCTGGAGAGCAAAGAAGCAAGACAAGTGCAGCTGTGAAGTCGAGAGAGAAGGTAGTGGGGGTCTGGGCATAGGGAGCCCCACTGCAGCCAGCATCCCAGCAGTGGGATCTCTGGTTCCAACCTGGACACCTCTGGCCTTGGCTACCTCTTTCCCGTTCCCTGAAACCAAGTTCATCCCACAAACTTCAAGTCTCATGCAGAGGCAGGGCTTGCCCTAGCTTTACAAAGGCGATGTCAGTTCCAGGCACTGCAAAAGAGGTCCTCTGTATTCAGGAAACACAGCCCATGGCCAACTTTCAGTGTCATACCCTTCTAAGAGCGGTTGGAGGGATGGGGCTGGTTCAGCCCAAATGAGGGAGGTACTTTCTCAACTTAATGGACCCAGCTCCCTTCAGAAGGCCAGGGAGGATGATAGGACAGAGATTTTGGAGTGGAAGGTCCTCTTCCTCTAGTGCTGCAACTCTGGTTCCTCCTCATCCTTCAAAACTCAAACAAAAGCTAAAGCAACCCCTCCTCCCCGTCTTTCTCTCTCTGCAAACACATCCCCCACCCCATCCCCTTCAACCCCTTGCTCTGAAGTCACAGGCCTGACTTCCAGACTGGGCTCTGCCCCTAAGGAAATCATCTTTCCAGCCTTAGTCGCCCCATCTGAAAATGGCATAATCGTCCTACCTACCTCAAACACAAGAGGCTGCTTGGGAAGGTGAGCTATTTAGGGGACGACCATCTTTTCCCTGAACTCTCTGAGCTCTTTGTTTCACCTCACTGTCTTATCTCCCCATTAGTCAGTGAGGAAGGATTGGAAGGGCGGGTCCTGGGTCCAATTCAGACCAGATCTCCTGGCCCCCAGTGCTGAGAGCTTTCCAGAACACCAGAGCTCTGGGCCACGCCAGGCCCTCTGCTTTCATTCCCGTTCGCTCCATCTCCTTCCTGGCATTCTGCTCGGAGCCCATCGCCAGAGGCAGGGGAGTTTCTAGCTTGAGGATCTGGTCGTCATCCTTTGCACACTGCCTTCCCCACCTCATCCGGACTCAGCGCATCCCAGACCCTGGCCAGCCCCAGATGGGGCAGTCGAGAGGGACCCAAACCCGAGTGGGCCAGGCACGGCCACGAAGTGTGGGGAGACCGTGTGGCCGCGGGCTGGACGTGGAGGAGGGAGGCACTGACGCTGATTCCTGGGAAAGGCTCTCAGAGCTGCCGCCCAGGTCACAATGCTAAAAATACCCAGGGACCTTGGGGCAGTCTGCTCTAGCAGGGGGGCGGGGAAGGGAGAGACAGAGGGTGGGGGGAGCCGACGCGGACTAGGGGCTCCGGGACGCCCCCTATCTTTTCCCCTCCCCCTAGTCCCACCGGTCTACGGAGATTGAAGGGGCTGCCCTCCGTCGGGCCGCGGAGCCGAGCGGGAGCAAGGAAGGGAGTTGTTTACGAGGTTATGGGTGCTGGGGAAGGGGGCGAAGAGATCTGGGGGCAGGAGGCTGCCAGGGGCCCGGGCAAGAGTCGGTGAAATGGAGAACTCCCTCTCGGTCTCAGCCCCACCCGCACTGGAGCAAGCGAGAGGGAAAGAATTCCCTAAAAAGGGACACGCCGCGTCGGCGGGGGAAGGGAGGAGCGCGGAGAAGGGCGCTCCCCCAGGCCGTTCCCCTCGTGCTCCTGTCCCCTCCGCTGTCCCCCGCGGCACCTGCGCCCACCGTCGCCAGAGCCCCTACCTGCAGCGCCCGGCGCCCCCGCTGACTCAGACTGTCCGCTAAGGCGAGGCGGCGGCGGGGGCGTGGGAGCGAGCCGCGCCGGCCGGGGTGGGGCTGCGCCTCCGGGTCTCCCCCGGGACCGACGGGCCTTGGGAGCCGGGAACGAGGAAGAGGCGGGAGGCGGAAGTGGGGGAGGGGCGGCGGCGGGTACACTCGCCCGCCTCTCGCCCAGCGGCCAAAGGCAGCCCCTGGGAGCGCGACTAGTCGTACTTCCAGGGCGGTCGAAAAGTTCCCCGCACGCATCCTTCCTCCCTCGGAGCGGCCCGACTCCTCGGCACACCACCCTCGCCGCCGACGCCCGTGCGCTGGTCTCCGCAGGCTCAGATGCACTTGCTGCGCGCCCGCCCTGCGCAGCCCCGCGGCGGGCACCCGCGCCGGCTCTCCGCCCACGCACACTTGCTGCGCTCAGGGTCTTAGCAGCGCCCACGCGGCGGCTCGGTACCCGCACCCGGACTCCCGGCACCGCGGCCACACTCGCCACGCGTACGCGCGCATACCGCTGAAAAAGGCGCACGCTGAGAACCCGCCGGAGAGTGGCAGGGCACTGACCCGGGGCCGCCCAGCAGGGCAGGTGCACTGCGGTGGAGGACCCCCTGAGCCCGGGACTCACCCGGCTGCCCCTGATTCCTGGCTCCGGGTCTAGGCAGAGCCGCCGCCCACTTTACCAGCGCACTGGGCGCACTGGGCACCGAGATCGGGCGGGTCAGGGCCGAAGGGGTGGGCCGCTGCGCCTCGCCCCCAGACGCTGGCAAGGAGCCAGCACCTCAACAGTGCGGAGAGGGGCGCTGCAGGTCCGGCCTGGCAAGGGTGGAGGGGCGAGGAGGAAACTAGAGGCCGAGAGGGGAAACGCTTTCCCCCTTCGCAGCGCCTCCTCGCTCAGGACAATGCTAGAAGTGCCCAGTCTAGCAGCTCCTGGACCAAGACTCCGTGCCCATTCTCTTCCTCCTCCCTTCATACCCATACCCTGGCGGTCATAGCTCAGGAAGCAGCGCGGGGACCGGCGCGAGGGGCGCGGGGTCCGTCTGAGAATGCTTCTGTCGTGGGGGTCACTAGATCATTCAACAAACATCCGTGAGCGAGCCAGGAACTAGGAGTCATCCTTGGCACCTCCCTCTCCCTTGCCGCCCGCATTAAAATACACCTCCATTTCCTGTCGATTCTCTTTCCTAAATATCTTTCCATCCACCATTCCCCTCCGTTTCCACCACCGTCTCTCGCTTGGGCTCCTACCGTAGTAGCCTTCTATTTGATTTTCCTGTACTCACTCTGGCCCGGCTACACTCCATTCCGCACACAGCAGTTAGCCGTCTTTTCAGAACCCAAGTCTGATGTGCACCCCCTGCTCGAATCCTCCATTTTTGGAATAAAATCCAGGCGCTGATATCTGAGCTGAGTCTTGAGGAAATGAGTTCAATAAGCAGAGAAGTGGGGGAAGGGCACGTACAGAGGGATGAGGATGTGAAAAGGCATGACACATTCAGGTTTCCCTGCCAGGGAACCAACGCTGTGTACAAATACTTAAAGCACTGGCTCTTACATTGTATCTTTGGGATCTCAAAACAACCCTGTGAGATAAATACAGCAAGCAGCTTTCCCACTAGTTCACAAGCCTGGAAACTAGTTTGTGGGAGGCAACAAGTGTGATGGTTAAGAGCACAGGCATTGTAGTGAGACCCTCTTGGTTTGTAAACCTACTGTTGCCTCTAGCCAGCTGGGTAAACACTTCTCTCATCCTTGATCTCCTTACCTATTATATAAGAATAATTAATCCCTACCTCTTATGAGGAAATTCATATGAAATGCTTAGTATAGGACTTGGGCACTTTGATATGCTCAATGAACATTAGCTGTTTTGATTGTAATAGGTTCTGAGAAAAGGAGGGAACTGTTTTCTTCCATGAATTTCTGAAATTAAAGGAAGCGAGCCCTGATTGTTACCACTTCTACAGAGCTTATTATGTACCAGTCGCTCTCTTGCTATTTCCATTTTACAGATACAGAAGCTGAGATACAGAGAGGTGAAGCCCTATAGCCAGTAAGTGATGGAGCTGGAGTTTGAACCCAGGCAGGCTGCCTCCAGAGACTGTGCTTATAACCACTACTCCCAGTCTGCCCCCTTTTATCCTGTTGTAGTTTTCATGTTCCCAGAAATATTTTAGTCAGTGAGATTCTTATTTCTCATTTATGGATAGAGTAGATACTTCATCCCATTTTCTAGCACAGAAGAATGAGGCCAAATCAGGAGTACAGTGGATGAGAGCTCAGCTCCCAAAGTCATCTCCCCCATTTTCAAACATCCCTGGGAATGGGACTCCACAGATTATTTTGAGCTCAAGTTGAAGAAAGATTAGGAGCCTCTGGCCCTTCTTTTCACCAGATATTTGCCACCAGAAGGGTGGAGAAGGGGAAACACCCAAGCTGAAAATAATTAGGGCTGCTATGCTGGAAGGGTGTTACCCAAGAGAAAGACCCAAGCAGCAGGCCAGAAGTGGATGGCCAAAGGAGTTGAAGAGCAGTGAAAGAGAAGATGGCTTAAGACTTCTGGCTTCCAACTAGGATGCAGAAATCTAGGAAGAGCATCATTACCACACTAATAACAATTTTTTTTAAATGTTGGGCAATCTACAAAATCATAACTTTTGTCAAACCCATCAGAGAGCTAAGGTTGCAGAGCAGCCAATTAACCTGAATTCCAAAGGATGGGAACCTCCAAAAAGAGGTGGGATGCAGGCACTGACTCACTTGTGAAGCAGGAGGGAGACAAGGTCTCCACCCAAGTTGGTAAGGAGAGCTCAGCTCAAATTTTTATTGATTGCTAAGGCCCAGTGTGGCTAGTGTGAGAACATAGAATCCACAGGAGCCACAGACACTGTAGTAAGCATGGAAACAACAAAACCCAAACCTAATTCAACTGACAAGACTAACTCAATCCTCCACACTCATGGCCTAACTGAAAAAGAAATGTGACAATTTCCAGTCATAAATAATAGGAAACTCAGTCCCTACTGTCCTACGATGTCCCAAATATCAATCAAAAATTATAATACGGCCGGGCACGGTGGCTCACGCCTGTAATCCTAGCTCTCTGGGAGGCCGAGGCAGGCGGATTGTTTGAGCTCAGGAGTTCGAAACCAGCCTGAGCAAGAGCGAGACTCCGTCTCTACTAAAATTAGAAAGAAATCAATTGGACAACTAAAAATATATCGAAAAAATTAGCCGGGCAGGGTGGCACATGCCTGTAGTCCCAGCTACTCGGGAGGCTGAGGCAGTAGGATTGCTTGAGCCCAGGAGTTTGAGGTTGCTGTGAGCTAGGATGATGCCACGGCACTCTAGCCCGGGCAACACAGTGAGACTCTGTCTCAAAAAAAAAAAAAAAAATTATAATACACACACACACACACACACACACACAGAGATTTTAAAATACCAAAAAAAAAAAAAAAAAACAACAACCCAAAAAACAAAACAAAAAAACCCCTACAGTCAAGAGACAAAGCAATCAGCAGGACCAGATGCCAGACCAACATGTTACAGTTATCTAACAGAGAACTTAAGACAATATTAACTAATATGAAAGGCTCCCATGGAACATGTAGACAACATGAATGAACAGCATGGGAATCATAGCAGAGATATGGGGACTATCAAAAAAGAGTCATATGGAAATGCTAGAAATTAAAAAAAAACCACACACAACAGAGATATGAAGAATACCCTTGACAGACTCATCAGTAAACTCAACACAGCTGAGGAAAGAACCAGTGAAACTGAAGATAGGTCAACAGAGACTACTCAAGCCTAAACAAAAAGAGAAAAAAAGAGTGAAACAAACAAACAAAAAACAGAACAAAATAACCAAGCGCTAACATATGAGCGAGTAATTCACATCCCAGGAGAAGAAACAGAGGGGAAAAAATATATGTGTAGATATAATAGCCAATAATTTTCCAAAATAATGAAAGCTATTGAACCGCAGAGCCAAGAAACCCACAGAATCTGAAGAAGATTAAATACACAAACACACACAACAAATAAGCACATGCATACACAACCTAATATATCACATTCAAACTTGTGAAAGCCAAAGATAAAGAGAAAAATCTTGAAGGCATCTACAGGAAAAAGACATGCTACCTATAGAGAACAAAGATGACAATTACAGCAGATTTGTCATCAGAAATTTTATGACCAGAAGATAACAGCATGATATCTTTAAAATGCTGGGGCAGGGGGGACTTGTTAACCCAAACTCTATACCTAGCAGAGATATCTTTCAAACATGGAGATACAAACACTTTTTCTGATAAACAAAAGCAGAGTAAGTTTATTACCAGAAGACCAGCACTATAAGAAATGGTAGAAGAAGTTCCAGAGGCTGAAGAAATATGCTATCCAAGAGAAACTTGGATGTACATAAAGAAATGAAGATCTCTGGCAACGGATAAAATAAAGGTAAATATAACAGACATTTTTGTGATTTTTAATCACCTTAAAAGGTAATTGCTTGACTAAAGCAAAAGAGTACAGTCTATTGTGGGTTTATTGCATATACAAAAGTAAAATGTATGACAATAATAATAATAAAAATGACGGGCTGGAGGAATTGGAACTATGCTATTAAAGGATCCTTACACTATATAAGAAGTGGTATAATATTATTTGAAGATAGACTGTGATTAACTAAAGACATATATTATAAATTGAAAGGCAACCATGAAGAAAAAAATTTTTTAAAGATGTAAGTAACAAGCCAATAATGGAAGTAAAATGGAATCATAAACATGTTGAAATAGGTAACTATGTGAGATGATATATGTATTGATTTGCTTCATTATGATAACTGTTTTACTATCTGTATGTATTCCATAACATCATGTTGTATACCTTAAATATATACAATAAAATTTATTTTTAAAAATAAATGTTGAACATGAAAAAATATATATATAGTAATTTTTTTCAAAGTTAAGAGGTATCCTCCCTAGGCCTCTGGTGCTTAACCTGACTTGCGGAGTATGTCAAGATTGCAAAACCCTGACCTCTCTTTCACCTGGGCCCTTGCTCAGGATTGTTAATACAGCTGGCAATTTTGAGAGATGAGATAATATCTTTCTCAGACCAAGGCAGGCTTGCTTACTGCTTGCTATAAAGAGTGCTGGGCCTGGGTTCCTCAGCTACTATGCAAACCCACCATGTGTGTATCATGTACCTGGGCTCACCACACCACCTTTTGGACATAGGGCCAGGGAAACCAATACAATTATGCTGATGTTCGCATTGTTTGCTGTGTATGAGTAATAAACTGGTTCAATATGATGCAATAAATTTCACTGTCTACTTTCAGCACCCATGAGACTGGGCGCTTTCCCCTTTCGATACATAATCAGTTAATCCAAAGCAAGGAAGGAAAAAAGGAAAAAAGCACAGATGGAAAAATAGAAAACAAATAGCAAGATGGAAGATCTTAATCCAGGCATATCAATAAAAAGACACCAGATTAAAAGAAAGAAATTAGAAGATTGGAGAAAAAAGTAAAAGACAATAATATGCTGTCCTAAGACCCACTTTAAATGTAAAGAAATATATGGGCTAAAAGCAAATGGATGGAATAAGATATACCACACAGACACTAATGAACAAGTTGGAGTGGCAATATTAATCTTGGACAGAGTAGACTTCAGAAGAAGGACTATTAGCAGGGATGAAGAGGGACATCACATAATGATAAAAGATTCAATTTACCAAGAAAACTTACCAACCATACATGTGTATATATCTAGTAACAGAACTTCAGAAATATATGAGGTAAAAGCCAATAGACTTGAAATAAGAAATAGAAAAATCTATGTTGCATTTAAAGAATTCAACACTTCTCTCAATAATCAATAAAACAAGTAGACCATAAATAAGTATGTAGAAAACCTTAACACCATCACTAACTTGTCCTAATTGATATTTTCATAACACTTTACCCAGCAACAGGAGAATAAACATTCTTTTCAACTACACATACAAAAATCAGTGAGCTGCATCATATTCTGTCTAGGTCATAAAAACAAACCTCAACAAATTTAGAAGAATTTAAATCATATAAAACATGCTTTATGACCATAACAGAATTAAAATACAAATAACAGAAAGATAATCGAAAAACAACCCTGATATTGGAAATAAAACATAAGTCCAAGATGAAGTCCAAAGGGAAATTAGACAAAATATCTTGAATTAAATAAAATCGAAATGTAGCAGTCAGCCACCAAAACATCTCCCAGAGTAGCTTGCCTTCATTATTCATACCTGTGCAGTCCTCTCCCACACTGTATCAAGGTTACTGTATGTGACCATAGGATATGGCAAAAATGATGATATGTCACTTCCAAAATTCAAATTAAAAAAAAAAACAGATTGCAGCCTCCGTTTTGGGTGTGTACTCTCTCTCTCTCTGTTGCTTGGGTCACTCGCTCTAGGGAAGTAAGCTGCCATATTGTCAACAGTCCTATAGAGGCCCACATGGCAAGGAACTGAAGCTTCCAGCCAACAACCAGTGAAGAACTGAGGCTTGCCAGCAACCACATGAGTGAGTTTGGAAACAGATTCACTGGCCCTAATAGAGCCTTGAGATGCCTGAGGCCACGTCAGCAGCTTTACTGAAACTTTGTGAGAGACTCTGAGGCAGAACCCCTCAGTTAAAACGCTCTTGGATTCTTAACACTCACTTTGAGATAATAAATACTTCTTGTTTTAAACTGCTAAATTTTGGGATAGTTTGTTATGTAGCAATAGAGAACATATAGAGGTTTTGGTACTAGGGTAGAGTGCTTTTGTAACAGCACTCTAAAATGTGGGAGTAGCGTTAGAATTGAGCTTTGAGAAGAGTTTAGTAAAAATCTAAAGTGTCTTGAAGAAGATGTTCACGGAAGCCTTGGGCCTCGAGTAAGGTGGCAAGTGAGGGCAGCAAGAAAATGAGTTAGACATTATTGGAAACTATGTTGTGGCACAAAGTTTAGCAACCTTGATGCCTGCAATAGAGTGAAAAATAGAAAATGTGCCTAATGAATTGGGTGAACTAGCAAAGGATATTTCCAAGCAAAGTGTTGATGGTGCCACCTGCGTTCTCTTTGCTGCTTATAGTAAAGGGCAGGCGGAGAAGGATAAAATACAGCAACAGTTCTCAAGTGAGAGTGATATTGCCTCCCAGGAGACAACTTGGCAACATCTGGAGACAATTTTGGATGTCAAAGCTGGGGAGGCTGCTACTGGCATTTAGGTAGTAAGACAGCCCCTCTCAAACCACCCCTACCCCTCGCCCCCAACACACATCCAAGGATTACTCTGCCCAAAATATCTATAGTGCTGAGGCTGAGAAACCCTGAACTTTTTAAAAGGAAGGAATGTTAAACATGAAAGAGCCAGGACTTCACGGTTTAGAAAATGCTCAGCCTGTCCAAATGGCAAAATTAAAAAACGGCTTTCTAGCAAAACTCAAATCCGGGATACTGCCAGGAAAACCTGGTCCAAATAGGAAACTAGGAATATTACTGCAAAGTCTTTCGTTAACATCTCAGAAAGATTTAAGGCAGTGCCCCAGAGTATGCCTCACAGATCCTCTAAATCAAACAATAGGAAGTCTAGAAATCTTAAAAGTGATTGCTGTCTCTTAGCTATCTCAGCAGAAGTCTACAGTAGAGAAAGGCTTACTTATCTCAGAGAAATTTGTGGGCATGTCTTTTATCTAACCGAGTGGAATCAAATAAGAATCAAACTGATCCACAAGTTTTTAAAAAGATTATATATTCAGAAACATCTCCATTTTGGATTTATAGGGATAAAGAGAGTATAAATGAAAAAAGGATTTCTGGTTCTAGAAAAGATGGAGTAGATGCATTCCTTTTTTTTTTTTTTTTTGAGACAGAGTCTCACTCTGTTGCCCTGGCTAGAGTGAGTGCCATGGCGTCAGCCTAGCTCACAGCAACCTCAAATTCCTGGGCTCAAGCAATCCTCCTGCCTCAGTCTCCCGAGCAGTTGGGACTACAGGCATGTGCCACCATGCCCGGCTAATTTTTTCTATATATTTTTAGTTGTCCAGATAATTTCTTTCCATTTTTTTTTTAGTAGAGACGAGGTCTCACTCTTGCTCAAGCTGGTCTCGAACTCCTGAGCTCAACCAATCCGCCAGCCTTGGCCTCCCAGAGTGCTAGGATTACAGACGTGAGCCTAGTGTGCCCGGCCAACGCATTCCTTTTTATCCCTGCCACTAAGTAAAGTTTAAAATGCTGGACATTATACACAAAACAAATGTAAGAAGGCAGAACAACTAGAAACTCCAGTACTGGAGGAATGATACAGTAGTGAGTCTCTGGGTTTTTTATTTTCGCTAGGGCACTGGAAAAGCCTGCAACCTAGAAATGCCAAACAGTCACAGACAAAAATATCCCCACAAAAAGCCCGATTTCTCTTGTTAAAAGACTGGGAAAGGGGAACCCTACCAAGACGAATACCTTTTGACATTAAATGCCTCCAGCAAAATCCCACAGAAAAAAATCTCACTCCCAAACTCTATCAGCTAAGGCAGAGGAAAAAGCATGGATTTCAGTCTTTGTCTGGTGATAACAAAATGCTCTTCCCCTTCACCTCCAGATGGTGTCAGAGAAGGCCGAGTGGGGAACCTGGGCTTTCATTACCGCCCAGCAGTAACTAAGCACCCTCCCCACCTCCTCCATGACATCAGTGGAGGCCATGTGGAGAGCCTGAGCTGCCCTCCCCAGCCAGCAGTAAAGAAGCTCCCTTCCCTTCCCAGTTGCGGGGCCTACATTTCCACCTCTTCCCAGCCATAATGGGGTGACCCTCCCCTTATCCTACAGGGTGGTGTCAATGGAGGTCATGTAGCAAGCCTGGGCTTTCGCTTCCACCCGGCAGTAAACGGTTGGTACCCCCCATATTTTGCCAGCCCAGTTTCAGCAGAGGTCTGTTAAACAGAAGATGTAAATGAGATCCAGAGTCTCATAACATAATATCTGAAATGTCCAAGTTATAATAAAAGTAATTCACCATACCAAGAACCAGGAAAATCTCAACTTTCATACCACGTCATTTATTTTACATTTTATGATTATCGTATACTTTACAAATTTTTATTTTGCAATAATGTGTATTCCTTCCTTTGTTCATTTTCCAACTTGCTTATTCCAGTTCAGGGTCCTGGGTGGTCAGAGCCTATCCCAGCAGCTTAGGGCAATGGACAGGATGGCATTCCACCATAGAGCAATTCAAACACATACACTCACTCATACTGGGAACATTTAGATATGCCAGTTAACCTAACGTGCATATCTTTGGGGTATGGTAAGAAACTCGAGTACCTGGAGAAAACCCAAGAAATCAACAGACACCAACACAGGTTGTTGGAATTATCTGACAAGGATTTTAAAACAGGCACTATAAAAATGCTTCAACAAGCATTTACTAACATTCTTGAAATAAATGAAAAAAATGGAAAATCTCAGCCAAAAAAGAAAGAAAAAAGAAAAACAGAAGATATCCAGAACCTCGAATGTGACTTTATTTGGAAATAGGGTCCTTCCAGATGTAATCAGTTAGGATGAAGTCATATTGGATTAGGATAACCATAATCACTAAATCCAATGACTGGTGTCCTTATAAACAGGCTATGTGAAGATGGAGCAGACATGTGAATTATGCATCTACAAGCCAAGTAATGACAAAGATTGCTGGCAAGGAGAGAGGCATGGAACAGATTCTCCCTCAGGGCCTCCAGAAGGAACCAACTTTGCCAACATCTTGATTTTGGACTTTCGGCCTCCATTATTGTAAGAGAATACATTTCTGTTGTTTTAAGCCACCAAGTTTGTGGTAATTTATTACAGCAGCCCTAGGAAATAAATGGAGTAACCAAAAATGTTTCAAAACTCACTGGATGGGTTCCATAGAAGAATGGAGATATATTATGGACTGAATATTTGTGTCCCCCACAAATTTATATGTTTAAGCCTTAACCCCTCCCCAAGTATTTGGAGATGGGTCCTTAAAGGAGATCGTAAAGGTAGGGCTCTGATCTGATAGGATTAGTGACCTTATAAGAGACACCAGAGAGATCGATCACTCTTGCCCTCCTTCTGTCTCTCTGTTTGCACACAAAGAAAATAATTTCTCCCCGACTGGGTGTCACAGACAGACACCAAGTCTATAATTATGGTGGCCTGAGGGGACTAAGATATTGTAATATAGGAAAGAATCAGTGAATGTGAAGATAGGACAGCAGAAATTACCCAATCTGAAAAATAGAGAAATTAGATTAAAAAAAAATGAAGAAAAGAAAGAACAGAGCCTCAGAAACCTGGGAGACAATAACAAAAGATCTAACATTTGTGTCATCAGATTCCCAGGTGGACAGAAAAAAAAAGGTAGAGCTGAAAAAATGTACAAAGAAATATGGCTGGAATTTTCCCAAATTTGATGAAAGTCATACACTTACAGATTCAAGAAGCTGACTAAACCCCAAACAATAAACCCAAAGAAATCCATTACAAGACACACCATAATCAAACTTTTGAAAACTAAGGAATATAGAAAGCAATTACGGGGAAGTGACATCTTACTGAGAGGAGAACAATTCAAACTGCAGCAGATTTCTCATCGGAAACCATGGAAGCTGGAAAGAAGTGTCACAACGTTTTTAAGTACTCAAAGAAAAAACCCAGAATGCTAAACTTTCAGTTAGCATTTCACTTAGTGAAAAGATTCTTCAGGAATGAAGGTAAAATCAAAGCATCCTCAAATGAAGGAAAAACTAAGAGAATTTGTTGTCAGAAGAACTGCGGTAAGTCCTCACTTAATGTCATCAGTAGGTTCTCGGAAACTGCAACTTTAAGCCAAATCACGGATAATGAAACCAATTTTACCATAGGCTAATTGATATAAAAAGAGTTAAGTTCCTACAGCACACTTCTGACCACAAAAACATCACCAAACTTCTAAATAAATACCTCCAAACACTTCTAATATTAAACATTGAAATAAATGTGAGTTATACATACATCGAAGAAAGATTAATTAAAAACAAGTAAGATCATTATTTACCCAGTTTTTGGTGAATCAGCAGATGATGACAGTCATAGTGGTAGTGAGTTAAATCAAGGAATAAATGTTTGCAAAGTGAAAATTATAAGGAGCACCTCCTACCACCAGGCAGTTCAAAAAATAAACAGCAAATATGGCAGGCTTGCTGAGCACTTTCATACTACATCATTTATTGTGCATTTTATGATTATTGTATACTTTACAAATTTTTATTTTGCAATAATGTGTATTCCTTCCTTCATTCATTTTCCAACTTGCTTATTCCAGTTCAGTGTCCTGGGTGGCCAGAACCTATCCCAGCAGTTTAGGGCACAAGGTGGGAGCCAAGCCTGGACAGGATGCCATTTCACCATAGAGCAATTCACACACACACACTCACTCATACTGGGAACATTTAGATATGCCAGCTAACCTAACATGCACATCTTTGGGGTATGGGAAGAAACTCGAGTACCTGGAGAAAACTCACATAGACATGGAGAATGTGCAAACGCCATGCAGACAGTGGCCGCAGCTGGGAATCAATTTGTTTTCTCATCAATGTTGTTATAAAATGACATTGAACAAAAATGACATTGTTTGGGGACCTACTATACCTCAAAAGAATGGCTAATGGCAGTTCTTCAAACAAAGGAAATGATCAAAGAAGAAAACCTAAGGCCGGGCGCGGTGGCTCACGCCTGTAATCCTAGCTCTCTGGGAGGCCGAGGTGGGCGGATCATTCTGAGCTCAGGAGTTCGAGACCAGCCTGAGCAAGAGTGAGACCCCACCTCTACCAAAAATAGAAAGAAATTA
>CAUYSK010096408.1:0-23933 GCA_963575035.1 Avahi laniger | reverse complement strand
GCTGAGTGGGAGGAGAGAAAAGCCACGCGGAGTCCTGCAGATCCCAGCGAGTCGTATCTCGTCTTTGCCCCCCACGGTTCAGGGTGTTCAATTGTAAAATTGGGTCACGGTCACCCACCTGCTGTCTGATTATAAATCAGGAACGTTGTCCTACTTGCTCCCTAGGGGCTCTTCACGAAGTCAGCAAACAGCAAGTTCAAGGTCCAGCTTCTGGGCCGCCCACATGGCCGAGACAGTGTGATCCTCTGCACCAGGCACAGCCACCTACAGCCTGTTCGGCGGTGTTTTTTTTTTTTTTTTTTTGAGGCAGAGTCTCACTGTGTTGCCCGGGCTAGAGTGCCGTGGCGTCATCTTAGCTCATAGCAACCTCAAACTCCTGGGCTCAAGCGATCCTCCTGCCTCAGCCTCCTGAGTAGCTGGGACTACAGGCATGTGCCACCATGCCCGGCTAGTTTTTTTTCTATATATTTTTAGTTGTCCAATAAATTTCTTTCTATTTTTAGTAGAGACGGGGTCTCGCTCTTGCTCAGGCTGGTCTCGAACTCCTAAGCTCAAACAATCCGCCCACCTCGGCCTCCCAGAGAGCTAGGATTACAGGCGTGAGCCACCGCGCCCGGCCTGTTCGGTGTTTTTAATGAGCAGCTATAGCATCGTTTATGGGGTCATGATCACCTTGGGACATTTTTGGGGAGAGCCAGGCAGCTCTTTGGGAAGCCCTGGGGCAGATTCCAATCCCCTTATCTTCAACCCATGTTGGAGTGTGGTTTCAGAATAGTTCTGTCTTCTCCTGAAAATGCAGGCCGAGTGGAGGAGGAATGGCTTTTCCTGCAAGCCTTGGCCTGTGGCCAGCCACCTGCCCTGAGAGGCTGGGCAGCTGGGCCTGAGATTTGGAATGTCTGGACTCACGGGGTCACCTCTAAAAAACAACCCAGTCCTGTCCTTTGCCCTAAGCTGGGCTAACAATAGACTTTTGAGCAGGTGGCTCTGGTTCAAATTCTGCTGTTGCTCCTAACCCGCTGGGTGGCCCAGGCAGGTCATTTAGCCCCGACACAGGCTGGTTTCCTCATCCGTAGAATGAGCACTGTAGAGCCTACTTTGCAGCGTTGCCGGGAGAGTGGGACGCGTTAATACATGGAAAGTGCTGGGCCCCTCGAGGCTGCTCAGGAAACGTTTGCTGATGCTATTATGGAACAGCTATACCAGTGCGGCACCTGTTTGTTGACTTATTTGTTTCTACTCCTACATTTACGGGCACTCCTTGGGGCCAGACTCTATGTTACGTGGAATTCAGTAGCAACAGAGATAGACACGGTTCTAGTCCTTATGGACCAAATTGCCTTTTCCCTGATTCCGTGTCGCTCATTTTGATGTCTCTTAAAGACAGGTCTCTTCTAGGCCTTAGGGGGAAGGCCACAAACCCCTGCAAAAAATGGACAAGTGCACATATGTACAAGGTACGTGAGATTTGCAAACAAATCAGGGTATCTCTTCTTTGCAGACGAGTCGGGGATAAGCTACTCTCTCCACTCTCCTCTCAGTGCCAGGCTAAGAAATCCTAAAGGTGAAACAGAGACGGGAAAGGTGTCTCCAGCAATGTATGCCCATTCTAATTGCCCCTTCCCAGCTCCCACGAGTGCCCAGGAAACGGTGTGACATGCCCTCGTTAAAAGCCTAGTGGTTTATCCCGTGTTTACGTTTAATCTCCAATCATGGAATCAGTATCAGTTTTCCTTCTCTCCTTCTGGCCTTTGGTTCAAGAAGCAAGCAGCTTCACGAAATCTACCTGACTATGCCTCTTTAGTCACATCGTGGCCTTTTACATTTTTCCTGCACCGGGAATTAAACTACGGAGGCCAGGAAGCTCTAGCAGAGAGCCATTGTCTAGGCTGATGTGTTTGCTTCTGCCTAACACTGAGCCTTGAGTCTTGGCATAGCCTTCAGCTCCTGGTGTTTTAGGGGAGCTCCCACTCCCCCTCTCTCACATTTTAAAATTTTTTTCCAACTTTTCCTCCCCAGCTATGACCTGAGGCATTGCTCCCCACCCACGTGGGAGGGTGAGAATTTTCTCCAAAAACGTTAACCACCAAGGAGTTTCTGAACAGCATGCTGTGACTGCAGGAAACCAACCTTATCTGCTCACCCAGCGCTGCCCGGGTGAGGCTCTTGAACTCCTCCCTGCCACTGTGCACCATGTACCCAGAAGTGAGCTCAGCTTCCAGGCGCTGGGCTGCGCTCAGCAAACTGATTTTGTTCAGTCACATCTGTAATCAGATACCGTGGGCAGATGAGAGTGATAATGCCTTCTCCATTTTGCAACCATGGACACGATCGAGACGGCAGACAAGACAGGGAGAAGTGCGGGGCAACCTCGAACCAGCTCCCCGAGCCCGTGAGGCTGTGCAACCCACTTTTCTTGTTGAACAACATGTTGGATCTCCATTAGCCGTCTTGCCAATCCCGTGATTAACCATGCTAATAGCATTCTCTGCAGTGAGTGCTCTGTGCTCCCCTCAGCCCCCTGAGATCTCCTGGTGATGGTCCTCAGATGTCACATAGCATGCCAGGGCTGTCCTGATTCTTCAGAACTTCCCTCGGGTCTCTTGCCCATTCTGAGTAAAGGGAACCTGCTGTTCCCCTTCGAGTGATTCCTCCTCCTGCCAGGAAATGTGGGTTCAGCAAACTGGTTTGCATTTGCAAGTATCTCTCTCTCTCTCCACTCCCCACCTCCCAACCCCCAACAGAGCTTCTCAAAGCCTCAATCTTTGTCTGGCCGGTCCATCTCTGGGTCCCTAGAACCTGGCATTGGGCCCAGCATATTCTTAGCCTGCAACAAATGTTGAATGGACGCATTCTGGGGAATGAACACTCCCAGCACCCCCTCATGTTCTTTCCCAAGTCTCCTTTGCATCCTACCCACCCCGGCCTCCTGCGCAGGCCTAAGGACAAGCTGCAATCTACAAGCTGGAAGGAAACTGACCAGTCTGGTCCGGAGGCGTGAGTACAGTTGTTGCCGTGGATGGGGGACATGAGGCAATAAGGGCTGGTGGCTGTCGACGCCTCCAGAAAGTTCTGTAGGGCACTGTGCATAAGTGTCTTAACACATTAACTGCCATGTGAGTTGTATTTAACTCACACTAGTTTTGAGCCCGGAGCCTCGTGAAGCATATGTAACTCACACGTCTCTACCTTGGGAGCTGCAAGAACTATTTTTCAGGTTGCATATAATTCACGCACAGAACACGATAAGAAATATTAAATTTGTCATTAAATTAGAAAGGATTGTTTTGTTTTTGAAGTTTTTATTCTGTTTTTGTAATAAAACACCGTGGCTCCAAGGAAAGATTTTTTTTTTTACCTAGTGTGGCAGTCAGTGTGTTAAGGAACTGATGTCAGCCGGCCACCCTGCAGACCCAGAGGGGCTGGGGTGTTGGTGGGAGGGGGCGGGGGGCACGGCTGAAAGGGCGGGCTGTGAGGGAGGGGTACCATGAGTTCAGCCAGTGTGGTATTTCCAAATACTAGGAAGGAGAGGTGGGGTGTAGATATAAAACCATACATTATTGGCCATTTTCTGAACTATTATTTGATGAGGTTGGGCTACTGGTCAGAGTTCCCACAGGAAATAGATTCCAACTCAGATGGCTCGAAGGTCTTTAAGGAAGGGCCTGCTTTCGGGGACAGTAAGAGCATGCTCGGGGGATGACAAGAACCCCAGAAACTAGCAGGGTGTTGCTACTACCTCTAGACCTGAGAGGGCAGGGGAGAAAGGGGAGGCATGAGAGCTCTGCAAGGCGGGGAGGCCGCAGGCAGGGCTGGCCACAAGGGCTGGAGCCCTGGAGGAAACTGACTGCAGCCTGGAAACAGAGCCCAAAGCAAGAAGAGAGAACGAAATAGCAATCCTGTGCTCTCCTCTTCCCGATCTTTGCTCAGGGCCTTCCATTGGCCAACTGGGAGCCAGAGAGCATGGACGCCTGGGCATGTTGTCCGCGGTCAGCGTCATGGGGCACAGAGCAGGGCAAAGACAGGAAGAGAATGGATGTGGGGTACGGGGGAGACGATGATGCTATCGCCTCGCCCTGGAACTGAAGCTACCGGGGCTGTGTGAGTGATGCTCCTGGCTGTCCTCTTTCGTGGGCTACCATCTAGGAGACGCTACTCATACACAAAAGTGCCATATTAGTTCCTTCAACCCATTATCTACTAAATCTAACACACTGACTATTAATTAGCTACTTTGATGCACCCTTTCGTTTAATTCCAGTAGGTACCCAATGTATAGAAGATGCTCAATAAATATTTCTTAAATAATGAGTGAATGAATAAATTCATACATAAGTAAATTAATGAATGGATATCAGTTACCTTTAGAGTGGGTAGTATTATATGAAACCTATTTGACGAGATGAAAAAATTTGAGTTCTAGAGGTTGATTGACCAGCCCGAGTCTACCTGGTCACTCAATTCATTCCATAAACACAGTCCTCCCTTGGTACCTGTGGGAGAGTTCTTCTAGAACCTCCCGAAGGTACTCAAATCCATGGATGCCCAAGTCCTTAACATAAAATGGCATAGTATTTGCATATAACACATATGCACATCTTCCTGTATACCTAAAACCATCCCTAGATTATTTATAATACCTAATACAATGTAAATTCCATGTAAACACTTGTTCTACTGTATTATTTAGGAAATAATGACAAGAAAAATCAAAAAACATCTGTGCCTGTTTAGTACAGATGAAATTTTTTCTGAACATGTTTGTTCCGAGGTTGGTTGAATCCGTGAATGTGGAACCCCTGGGCCAACTGTATCTATTTAGTCATGTGACTTGCTGGGACAAGAGTGTTTTTGGAGGAGGAAAGTGAGTGAAAAGGCTTTGAACAGGGGCACGTTTGGGGCATTTGGGGAGAAGCAAGGAGACCAGCGTGTGCAGAGTGTACTTGGCGCTGTTCTCCACTCGGCGGCCGGAGGATGTTCTGAAACGTCAGTTGGATCCCATCCGTCCCCGACTAGAAGCTTCTGAAGGCTTATCACTGCACTTGGAAGACAGTCCAAGCTCCTACCTGGCCAGGCCTACCTGGCAGGGCACGATCTGTTCCACCCACTTGCCTCTCTGCTGTCACCTGCCTCCACGGCTCCTTCCCTCCTTGCGCTGCTGTCTACTGCTCTTCCCACCTCCGGGCTTTTGCCTTTGCTGTTCCACTGCCTGGAATACTTGCTGTCACTCCTCGAATGGCCTCTTCTGACTCCTACTCTGAAGAAGGCCATCCCCGAGTACTCTCAGTCCACCACAGCCTCCTTTTCAGCTTCTCCACACTTGACCTTAACATGTCCCTTTACCTGGGTTTATGTGTTGGCCTGCCAAGTTGTCTCACGTCACCCTGCTCCGCTGTGAGCTCCCTGAAGGTGGGGACCTCATCAGTTTTGCTCCTCATAGGTTTCCATGTGCCTGGATTAGTGCCTGGCGCATAGTGGCTCTTCAGTAAATATTTGTTGAATAATGAATAAATGAATGAATGAATCAGCGGACGTCCTTTGTTTGAGAGGGACTCCAGAGAACATATTCTTCCTCTCCTTAATCTTTTGACCTTGCGGGTTTTCTCGTGAGCCTCCAGGCTTCCCCAGGGCAGGTGTAGGCCAAATGTCCACACTGCATATTGACAAGAGCAGAGCCGTGGGGATCCCAGGGAGGATTTGGGGAAAGATTTCTTTTGCATCTGCCCCATATTTCTTTTTTAAAAATACCTTTCATACAAGTTCTCCTTGATGCCTGGGGCTTTCCGAACCCCCGGGGCAGCCCTTGAGGACCCAGTGTCATCAGCCACACCAGGGGGTCTGATGTCCCTTGCTGAGTCATTTTTCCCTTTCAACAAATGCATTAGTGAACAGGAAACCAACTGTTTAGAGAGCCTGAAGGTGACATCAAGGCTGTGCTTTCCACCTGGGGACCTTAGCTTTGAGAAATTCAGATTCTCTTACCTCCAGGGTAGGAGGTCCCAGAGTTAAACACATCAACTGGAAATTTGGTTCTAAATTGGGGAGGGGCCTGGCAATGTGCCTTTAGAACAAGGCTCCCAGTGACTTTAATGCACGTGGTCTGAGCACCCTACTCTGAGGACATAATCGTGGGCTCTGGGCTTGGCTTTTGGTGTGAAGAGATGTGTGTGTACGTGTACACACATCACATCCGGGTAGGTTTTCAATGTCTGATAAAACAAAATCCTATCAGAAAACTGGCATAGAAATCTGCCATCGGCACTCTTACCCTATTGCTTGCAATTATGATGGCTTCGTTGTCCTTTATATCTTGCAATAAGGCTGTGTTGTAGATGAGGCAAGCATGCTTCTTGTCCCCATTCTACAGAGGACACTGAGTTCTGAAGTTGAGTGGCTTTTGAAATGGACTCTGCAGTCCCTCAGTTTCCCCTATACACATGGTAGACGAGGTAATGACATGCTGCTCGTGGCAGAGAAAGGAGCAGGAAGGAAGCCACCCAGAACATTTGCCCCATGATGGAGGTATAGGGGAGAGAGAGAGAGAGAGATGGAGAGAAGAGAGATGTCACCCATGGGGCTTTTGACAACCTGGAGTCCAACCTGTGTATCCCAGAGAAGGCGAAATACCAAGAAATCACACGTGCTGAGAAGAAAGTCCTGGGGTCACGATGAGCCTTGGTCACCTTCTCAGTGCTGGCCACCAAGTCTCTGCCTTTGCCGCACCTCTCAGCCTGGGGCCAGGCAGATACCCCGGGGAGGCTGGGCTCGGGGGAACCGGTATTTACCCACAATCTCTGTTTTGGAAGTAATTAATCTTCCAATGTATGAGCCCCTTGTTGGTGGAAAGCGCATGCTGACACTTTTGTGTAAACACCCAGCTTAGCGTATTGACAAACTGGTGGCCGTTACTTTGATCCCAGGCTGCCGGCCCTGAAAAGGCAAGCCCTCTCCGGGCTGCCCCACTGGGCACAAAAGGCGGCTCTAATCCCTTCTACGCTCGTCTCCGATCCATATTTAGAATTTGGAGTCTTTATTTTCTACATTCACTTAAGCTCTGCTTGGAGTTTGTTTAGTAACCTTCTTCCTTCTTCATGCTCGCTGGTGACTCATAAGTTCGTTTTCTTAGCAGGGCATGCAGCAAAATTCCAAAGTAGCAAATGACCCGAATGAAAACCCTTAAACTCACATAGATTTAATCACTGCAGCAAATTGGAACCATTTGTGGTCAAGTTTTGATGGCGATCTATAAAGACTTCCCCCATTCTCCCCTCTACTTTCTTTTTAAGTGGCTTAGTTAAGGTTAGTGAGAAGAGGAGGCATCAATGACAAGGTCCACGGGTCGGGGGAGAGGACGTGAATTGTTTGTTTCTACCGGCTCGCAGGGGACATCTGCGGTCATGTGAGTGTCTTCCAGTGGCAAGGAGCAAACTTTGGTGGCAGCCAGCACCTCTCCCACACATCTCCGTGGTCAGAGGGCACAGTCCAGACACTCACAGCCGTGAGTTTCCACTGAAGGTCTGGGGCCCTCTTTGAAAAATATTGTGTTTTGTGACTTTTGTTGCCTCCGGTTACCCTAATAAGGCAAGGGAAAGGTCAGTACGTTTTTTTCACTAACAGGGAGAAGAAATCGAACCTGATCTGTTATGATTTCTCCTTAAGCAAAGCAAACAGAGAGAGCTTTAATGAAGACGCCGATCTGGGACTGAAGCTGACCCAGGCAGCACCGTGAGAGTGTCAGATCTGTTTCTGATAAAATCGACATTGAGGTTTTGAAGAATGAATCAGAAAGGAAGTTCAGTTCTATTTCATGACTGGGCTGAGCTAAATCAAAGGGGAAAGCTCGTCTGTAATGAAAGGGAAGCTTTTCTTTAATTTTTTTTTTTTTCCCCCTGCAACATTTTTGGAAATTTCTAGAATTGGGATTGCACTCAACAGTCCGTTCGTGGGGTTCTGTTTGATTTCTTGAGAGCAGATGGGAAAGTGGATTTGCAAAGACGGCAGCAACAAATTCTACTGCACAAATGATGGAAAAAGTTACCCAGCAGGGTCCACCCTCCCCACCTCCTTTTTTTCTTTCTCTCATCTCCAGTTTCTGTGATTATAGTTGGAGAGAAAATTCAGGCTGAAAGAAATTTGATATTTATTTTCTGTGAACTTTAATAAAGAAAGAGGTGGGTTTGGGGCTTTTTTTTTTTTTTAAGGCCCTTTGGACAAGTCAATTTTTAATTTTTTTTAATAGCACCTTTTGGCATAAAGCTGCTGGCGTGTGATTTATGGAGCTGTTAAGAGGCTGTGCTGAGAGCTGTTCCCGGCAGGTTGGCGAAAGGCTTTGAAGAGGCTTTTGACTCTGGGAGCCCACTCTCCACGGAACCTGCGTTCACCCAGGCAGGCCTTTTAAAGCGTTTAGTGCCCAGGCCTTCGCTTGAAGTCCGTGTTTGTTTGGGTTTGTGGAATCCCTTTCCTTTCTTCAACGTTCTCAGATGTCCCCCGTTTGGGCCCAGGGACCGGCCGTAATCCGCTCCAGCCCTGCCTAGGAATAGCCCACTTTGTTCATAAGCACAAAACATAACTGCAGCCCCCAGGGCCTCGGTCGTGAAACGGAATCCCAGACGCTCCGAGATGTCTTGGGAGATAAGTGCGGCCCTAATTCCAGGGTCACCCCCGCCCTGGAGGAGCAGGAGTTCACCTATACATCATGACATCGTTATCAGCCGGGGACCCCAAGCAGCCACAACCCGCCACATTTTCCACAGGGTTTGGCGGTGTTAAGAAAATACCCTCGAGCACGGTGTTATTTTAGGCTGAAACAAAAGTCGACATGAATGGCTGGGGGGGAACAGAGGGGGCATTGTTCTCCCTGTGGCCGGGTGCTCAGAACTGGCCTGAAACTGGAATCCAACAAATGGCGAAGAAGTAAATGCCATCACGTACAAATGGGCTATCGAGTGTCCGGCGGGATCAACTGAGCGCAGAGGGCGGCCAGGCCGCGGTTCTGCCAGGCCCTGGGTCATGGGAAGTTTGGTTTCCAGAGGGGAGGCGGAAAGTGCTACCTGATTTGTGGCGGTGTCACGACTGACTCCCGGAGGAAGCCACCTGCTCGTGAAAGACAGAGAGAGGAGAACCCAAATGCCAGGGACAGGCTGGGCCCTATTTGGAATCCTTCCAATGGATTGTCCCATTTCATCTTCCCAGCCACCCTATGAGGCAGGTACTATCATTTGCCCCTTTTACAGATGAGGAAACTGAGGCAGAAAGCAGTAGATCTGGCCAAGGTAACATGGCTGGCAGTCGGAGGAGCCAGGATTTAAAGCTGGGCAGTCTGGTCCCAGATCCCATACTCGGTTATCTGTGCCTGATCTTCTAATTCTCGTTTTCCCTTTCCCTGCGTTTCTTATTCTTGGCCCCTGGGTGATGTCGCGGGTGCTGTCAGTACCCTGAGCAAAAGCTCCTGGCTCTTACCGTGTCAGGGTCAACTGGTGGCCCAACTTCCAGCTACCAGGATGTGCATCTCTTTGCTTTAGGGCTTTCCTTTGCCATGGGTGTCTGCTCTGCCCACTTCTGCAACAGGCCAGTAGCGCCAGGAAATTAACACCCCCCACCCGGGACCGATGACAGATGGCGTGTAAATGCCACAGCTCCCTTGTCCAGCTGCTGGGAAATCTCTGCGTCCCAGGGGTCCCCTCATGCTGCCGAACTCCAGGTGCCTGCGGCGGTAACTTGCTGGAAAGCGCACCCTTTAGTGACTTCCTTCCCTTCTTCGCCTCTCTTCCTTACCACTCTCCTGGTGTTTTTCCTGGGATTGCCCTCCCGATATCACCTTCCCTTAGATCTTTCCCTCTAGCGCTACTTCTGGAGGAACCCAAACCCAAACGAAGGATTGCACCTCTGTGTGACTATCTGACTGACGTCTGTCTCCCTTATAAAAGCGTGAGCCCTGTGAGAGTCTGACGTCGTACACCTGAGGACCGGCTACATGCCCAGCTCATAGTAGGCACCAAGTAAACGCCTTTTAAATGAAAGAGTTTCGAAGTAGAAAATCCCTTTCTGTCTAACACAAGTTTATATTGTGATAGTTAGTTCTCTTCGTACGTCAATATATTACATTTAAATGGTTTTATTTAAAGGGGGCTCATTGTTTACTGAAGAGCTCCTGCATCCAGGTACTTTGGGGAACCTGGGGACATGGCCCCTTTCTATTTCTCTGCCATCTTGCCTAGAGTTGGGATGAACCAGCTTCTCCTTTAAGGTCAGAGGAAGACCTTTGGAGGTCCCAAACCTTTGTCCTTCTTTCTAGACCTTATCCCCAGCCTCCTTCGCAATGCGGTGTGCCATGTGACTGAGTCTCAGCCAATGGAATTGGAGCAGATAGGGAACACCTCCACCCAGCCCACAACCACCTTCTACTTGCAGTGCTCTGTCTGTGGCTTAAAGCCAACGAATGTCCACCTATTGAATACGAGGAGTCTAGGACCCGGAATCATTGCTTGGAGTAGAGTGGCATGCACACCAGGGACACCCACTTTCAACATTACTAATAAGAAATAATTTTCTATTGTGTTTGAAACGTCATGCATTTTGAGGTTTGTTTGTTATGGCAGCTGGTATGACCCTAATACGGAAGCCGTAGGCACTAGCAAGAGTTAGTCTCTGCTTCTCTCCTGCCATACGGAAAATAAGTATTAAATGGGTTCAAAAAAATTTTGCTTTTCCCTGTGATAGTGACTCTCATTTAAAAATATCAGGTAGCAAAGGCTTAGTCATTTCTACGTGATCACGTGCTCGTTCCGCCTCCTAGGTGATTCCACAGGCAATCTTATCTGGAAAGCGTTTGTGTACCAGGCTGGTGCACGAACACGTGCTCCATCCAAGAGCCTTGAGAAAAGCAGTGGAATGGCTTTATGAGTGTCCAAGGGCATTGCTGTTTCTTCAGAAGTTCAGGAAGCTGCCTCTGCCTCCTACAGGCGCCACTACCAATCAAGATGGGTCCCAGGGTTAAGGGCAGAGATAGCACTGATCTCTCAGACCTGAGTTACAAACACTCTCCTAAGCTCCACAAGATTCACAGGGAAATCAAGCCACGCAACCACCAGAAGGCTCCTCCCTCGGCTTCTCTCCCCACCAGCCATTAACTTTCTTAAGAAGAGCTGAGAGTGCTGGAAAACGCATGCTTCTGGAACCTGGCAGAGACTAGGGTTTGACTCCTGGTCTGTCTTCTCCTCGTTATTTTTGCCATCTTATAGATAATAGTTGGGGACTGATTCCTGAACCTGCATCCTGACCCCAAATCGAGCTGTCCTCACATGGTGAAATGTGGCCCCTTCTGAAGCAATAGCCTGGGCAGACAGTGCTATGTGGTGGCTAACAGCATGTGCAGGTTATGGACCCTCTCTGGGCCCATTTCTTTGCGTGTGAAACGGGGTTGTAAATAGTGCCAATGTCATGAGCCCAGTGTGGAGCTGAAAGGAGACAACATTTGTGAAATGTTAATACTTAGGACACTTCCTGTATTATTGGAAGTCTTTGGGGATTGGCAGACCCCATCCTTGTGGTCAACAGCTCTGTTTGTTGGTTTCTCCACAGAAGGGGCAGGCTACAGTGGTCTGAAGATGTCGTAGGGACCTGGCCTGTCACCTGGGGGTACATCTGGAGTCTTTGTAGTCTCAGAGGACCACAAATTAGCACTTCCCTGACTTCCTGGGCAGACTTCTGATGCTCTGTCTTCAGGATGAGTCTCCAGCAGAGGAAGGCAGGGCCCTTTAATCTGACCTGCTTCCCAAAGGCAGAGTGACCACTGAGAAAGAGAAAGGGGACCTTGGCTGACTGTTGGGCCAGATAGACTGTTTCTGGGAGAGGAGTTGGAGCAAACCCCAGGAGAGTCTGGCCTGAGTTGGTGGTCCATGGAGGAGGAAATGTGGCATTGATCTACAAAAGTGAGAATTTCATATGGTTTGACCTAAATGGTGTGTGTGTGTGTGTGTGTGTGTGTGTGTGTGTGTGTAAACAACAACAGCCTACTATACACATCGTTCTACATCTTGTTTATTTTTTAACCTAATAATATCTTTTGGAGAACATTCTGTGTCAATTCTTAAAGACATTTCTCATTCTTTTCAACAGTCAGTGAAGTATCCAGTATGAAGGTATACGTTACTTTATTTAACTCTTGGTGAATAGTACCCGGTTTTTTGTGACATGTTTGGAGAAGAAAGGGAAATCCGTGCCCTTAGGCATTCTCCACCCCCCTCTCCCACCCCCACCCTGGCTTCTAGCACCTGTTATTCTGCTCTGTTTGGTAACTCCCTGGAGTGCACAATTTTCTCACTGCAACTGCACTGGACCAAGTTTGGGATTCCTGCTCTCTGCCTAAACATGCCTCAGATCTCTTCATAACTCAGCTTGTAAGTCGAGGCCTCTTAATTTGGCCCACAGGACTCTTTAACGCCCTTTAAACCCCGTTAAACCCATGTAATGAGTTTCCCCTTGCTGTGCTCCTGGCCCTGAAAGCTGAGAGCAGGGGCTCAGGCCTCCCACCTGTTGCAGAGATTAGGCTGCGCTGGAGAGGCCGTGGGGCCGGAGGGAAGGGGCAGGGGTCAGCCTGGAAGAGGGTCTCCCGGCTGCAGTGGGTGGTGGGTGCTCCGGGGCTGGGGGCAGGCGTTTGCTGGGGGTGTCAGGGCCCTGGGGTGGCACGGGGTGGTTTCGGCACCTAGCGCTCCCACGTGTGCAGAGTGTGGGGGCCACTTTGCCTGGGCCCGAGGAGTGGCTGGAGCTGGCAGTGGCTGCTGAGGTGGCAGTCAAACGCTCCACGTGGGGCAGAAGGGGCTTCCTCTCTCTAGAGAACCGGGAGGCACAGGGATGTGTCCAAGGAGTCTTCCTAAAATGCCGTCCTCGGCATGTCCGCTCTGCTCCAGAATCTTCTTCCATGGCTGCCTATCGTGTAAAGGATGTCTGCTGGTTTACTTGCTTGGTATCCTGCCCCCTCTGCCTGGAGAGATCCACCTCTCCGCCTCACACACACACACTCCACGTGGGTGCAAGGGGCAGAGTCTACAGTTCCTACTTCCGGGTCTGGCCCCGTGACCCAGAACTAGCCAATCAGAGTATTCAAAGCTGCCACCCATAGTGATTGGTTGAGAGGTAGTTGCCACCCATTCTGTGATTGGTTAAGGGGTGGGTCTATGACCCAGGTCTGGCAAATCAGAATATTTACTACCTTAGCCAGAGTCACTGTTTCAGAGATAGACACATAATTCAGTGGCGCTCCAAAGAGATTCAATCCTAGAACTCTCTGTGGGAACAACTAGGAAAGAGATACACTCTTTCCATGGAGGCCCATGGAGGAGACAATGCCACCTAGAAGTTTGGAGACCAACTTGTCACCATGAGGGAAAGCCTGCTTGAGATGGCTAAGACGGAGGAAAACAGGCAGAGGGAGAAAGGGCAAGATTGAGGCCCGATATCATTGAGCATCTGGATCCAGCCACATCTGAAGACTTTTGGACACGAACACATAAATTCTCCTTTTTGCTTAAGTCAGTTTGAGTTGAGACTGTGGGTTTCTTTCAACTCAGAGTTCTAACTAAAACACATCACTCATTACAGATGCCACACTCTACAGTAGGGAGGCTCTTCAGAGTGGCCTCAGCCTACTTCTCCTCCCATTTCTCTCTGGTCAAACTTCCTTCATCCAGCTCTAGAATTTGCCTTTGATACATCCTACTTCCTTTCTCTTGGTCTTTTCTCTCTATCTGGTAAAGCATTTCCCACTCTCTCTCAACATGTCATTGTCAGCTAGCAATTGACTCCGTACTTAGACCTCTCAGTTCTGGGACAGTACCGTGCTCCTGTGAATACATAGCTTTCTACTTCCAAGAGGTTCGTAATCCAGCTGTGGGTTGCTTCGCACAAAATACATGCTCAATAAAGAATGAATGAATGGGTGCATAAGTGAGTGAGTGAATGAATGAAAGAGGAGGCAGGGATCATACGAATAATGTTTATTCATATCAATCCATGACAGCATTAGCTAGTTGCCACGTGAAAGGCATAGACAATCGAGGGTGCGTGCAGGGATCAGGAACATGAACAGTGGGCACCAGGAAAGTTTGGAAGGAAGCTTCAGGTAGAATGTCAGGCTAAAGGCTTCAGATGCTTCTTATGGACAATGGAGATCCACTGAAGGTTTTGGAACATGCATGTAACATACAAAACTGTGTTTCAGAGATGCTAAACAGGCAATGGTGTGAGGGCTGGATTGGAAAAAAAAAAAGATTAGTGGCGATTGAACCGATGAGGAGGGTAATTGAAATACATCCTCCGTGGGGTGACGTGAGCCTGGCATATGGGGCGGTAGGGGATGGGTCAAGGGTGGTTTTGGGAGATGCCTAGGTTCCACTACTAAAGAGTCTTTTTCAGCAGGTCTGAAGTGGGGTGTGATGATCTCCATTTCTAAAATAGCCTACAGACAACTCTGATGGACACTTGTGTCCTCTAAGCCAGTGTGGCCCAGATTTCAGTCGTTTCTGCTGGGAGATAATTCTCCACGGCTTCTCATATTTCTGTATGTCTTTCGAGGGAGGTACTAACTAGCCTTGGTATCTTTGCAAATATGTTTGTATGGCAAACACCTTTGGAAGATGGAGAGTGTCTCCCTGCAGAACAAAGGGCAGGTACACCTATTGCCCGTTATAAAAGATTCTGGTTCCCTAAGAGTGGGTTTTCTGTCCTGCAATGCAGCCCCCTGCACGTACAGGCATCCATCTGGCCTGTCTGCCCCACTCCTGTGGGTGTAGGGACAAAGGGAACTTTTTCAAATATGCTGATCCTCAGACTGCTTGCTGAGCCATGAGTAATCAAGTTCTCTGTCTCTGACCCAGCCGTCTTATGTCTTCCGCCAGCACCCACGAAACTAGCAAGCTGACTTGCAAGCAGGACAAAAGTTCAGATCCTTCCAAGTTCTTGACAATTCCTATCCGATCTTCCTGACTTTTGCCAGATCTGCAGAATACCCGTGCAATAACATACTTGATATTTGTCTATAAACCAGATCCCTCTTTTAAACTATTGATTTATTTAAAAAGAAAACTGGCTGGGCTTGGTGGCTCACACTTGTAATCCTAGCACTCTGGGAGGTCGAGGCAAGAGGATCGTTGGAAGTCAGGAGTTCGAGACCAGCCTGAGCAAGAGTAAGACCCCATCTCTACAAAAAATAGAAAAATTAGTAGGGCATCATGGCACCCACCTTTAGTCTCACCTACTCAGCAGGTTGAGGCAGGAGAATCGCTTGAGCCCAGGAGTGTGAGGTTGCAGTGAGCTATGATGACACCACTGCACTCTAGCCTGGGCAACAGAGTGAGACCCTGACTCAAGGAAAAAAAAAAAAAAGCTAAAGATTTAAAAAATAAAAAGAAAACTGTATAGAACAATTTATTGATTTATTCTTATTCATGGTTTTGCTATGTGAAGTTTCAGCTGCTTGTAGTCAACTGTGGTCCAAAAATAAGTGAATACAGTACAATTAAGATATTGAGAGAGAGAGAGAGAGGGAGAGAGACCACATTTGCATAATTTTTATTATAATATATTGTCATAATTGTCCTATTTTATTATTGATTATTGTTGTTAGTCTCTTACTGTGCCTAATTTATAAATTAAACTTTATCATAGGTTTCCCTGTATTGGAAAAACAACATTGTACATGTAGGGTTGGTACTATCCATGCTTTCAAGCATCCACTGGGGATCTTGGAACTTATCCCTCACAGGTAAGGCAGGACCACTGTACCTTAAATAAAAAACCAGTTGCTACCTCATAAATCTAAGTTCAGGATAAATACAAGGTAAAAACCAAATGGGTATATATTGTATGACTCCATTTCTGTGGCATTCTGGAAAAAGTAAAACTATGGAGACAGAAAACAGATTGCTGGTTGTCAGGGACTGGAGCTGGGAGGACAGTTGACCTCGAGGAACAAAGATTTTGTTCATTGGTGGAAATCTTCTATATCTTGATTGTGATTGTGGGTTTTCAACTGCATTTGTCAAAACTCATGGAACTGTATAATAAAAGGGGTGAATTTTACTGTATGTAAACTTTACCTTGATAAACTTGACTTAATAAGGAAAAATAAAAAACAAGATCATTAAATTATGGCCAGATATTCTTGCTTGCCCAAGGTTTGAGGTCAAAGCTTGTTCTCTCTTTGCCAAAGAGGGAGATGATGAACACACGTTGAAGCTGTATTAGAAAGATCTCCTAGGGCTGGGTGCAGTGGCTCACACCTGTAATCCTAGCACTCTGTGAGGCCGAGTCAGGAGGATCGCTTGAGCTCAGGAGTTCAAGATCAGCTCTGAGCAAAAGCTAGATCCTGTCTCTACTGAAAATAGAAAAATTAGCCAGCTGCAGTGGTGCATGCCTGTAGTCACAGCTACTGGGGAGGCTGAGGCAGGAGGATCACTTGAGCCCAGGAATTTGAGGTTGCGGTGAGCTATGATGATGTCACTGCCCTCTAGCCTGGGTGACAGAGCAAGACCCTGTCTCAAAAAATAAATACATAATAAATTAAAATTAAGATCTCCTAGCACTAAATCAAGACTTTCTCCTTGTCTTCATCAGATGGACCCACGGAGACTTGAAAGGCTCCCCCACGGGATGCAGTGCTAGAAAAGCTGCAAACTTAGACCATCCCAAACCGGCTCTGTACCCCCTGGGACAGCTGTGCCATGTTGTAGGAAATGTGCTTTAAGCTGCCATTCCCCTTCTTAACTCTCCGCTCGCTACCTTTCAATCCCTTTCGGGGTCCGTGTGCTTGAGATGACTCCCAGGCAACCAAATCCCCCTGCCCCATTGCTCGCTGCCAGTCCCGGGTTGCACCGCAGAGAGCCCCACACACCTGCTGCCTATAGGTTTTACTCATCCAGCTCTCTGGGACCTCGCCTTGGTCAGTGCCAAGTTCTTGGGATCGTTTGCTGATGCTTGAATGGACGCTTAACGCAGTGAAACTGCACGTACCTGTGCCTCCATCTCTGCTGTCTCGGTCCACCTCCCCTCCCCACCCACCTGCCCCCACCACAGATCCATTTACCGGTGTCGGCAACACCCCACGGGGCCCACCAGTCCGTCTGGAAGACCACAGTGGGGGAAAATGGTGGCTGCCTTTCGCTAGAGAGTGTGATAAATGCTACTGTGTTTTTCTTGACTGCTTCTGTATTTTTCCTGGCATAGGCCTGGAGCGGGGAACGCTTTGTGGCTGTGTCACTGCCAATTATTAACGTGAACATCATCATCGGCGGCTGTCGCTGCTGCCTGGTGTCGCAAGCTAAGCTCGGCCGGGCTGTGCACGGCTCCGCCGTGATCTCTGTAATTAACTTAGATGATTCACTGCCGTACACCCATTGTGCTCTCTGCAAGGCCGACGACATCCATTTACATAAGGAGCTAAAAACAAGCATTGCCTTCCCTTGGAGGAGTTTCCAAATGCTCACCCACCCGTTCTCTCCCTAATGAAACAGCTTGACCTCACCCTGCCCTCGCTGCCTGTTGGAAACCTAGCACTTGAAACTAGGCCGTCGAGAATAAACCAAGCCCTTGGTCCCCCCTTCTTTTAAGAGGGCTGCTTGGGACCACGTGCACCCCTTATTTTGGCCATGTCCAATGCCTAGCATAGAGTAGACACTTAAGAAATGTCTTTTCTGAATTTTTCTCTCCCAAATTTCAGCTGTCCAAATGAATAGAAGCTTAGAAGAGTGGTCCCCAACCCAGGGTGATTTGCCCTCCAGGGGACATTTGGCAATGTTTGGGGACATTTTTGGTGTCGCAGATGCTACTGGCATCTCGTGGGGTAGAGAGCAGGGGTGATGCTAAACATCTTACAGTGCGCAGGATAATTAACTCCCTTCTGTGCCCCTCCCCCCCAAAGAATTTTCTAGTACCGAATGGCAGTAGTGCCGAGGTGGAGAAACCTTAGCTTTGACGATGCCGCACCAAGCTCACCTTGCCTGGATTTATTTGTGTTGGCGTTTGGTCGGGCTCGAGGAAACCTGGAGATGTCTTTGAAGCTCTGGAATGATGGACGTTTCACTGCCTGGATCTTACGTGAACTGCTGCTGATGAACACGGCCTGCCTTGATGACTCTGCAGAGGGCACCGTTCAAACGAACCAATTATGAAGGATTTTTTAATGTAAACTTTTAACCAGGTAGCCTGAGGGCTTGCTGAGCATAAAAGTACAATTTAGAAAACATGAGGTTTCCTGAGGTTCCAGGAGGCCCCGGCTGGATCGATGCTGGCGCGGGAGCTCCCGGGCTGAGAGCACAGTTCTCTGAAGTCACCGGGAGGCTCCCGCCGTCGTGTTGACCCCAACCCTTCCCCAGCAAAGAGGGTCAGAGGGCCTTTCCTCCGGGAGGAGCTGGGTGTCCAAGCAGGGGGACATGGGGGGACACCTGGAGGCTGGGGTCCCTGGCACACACTCCCCAGGGTGCTCCACTGCTCAAGCCGGTGCACTTAAATCCCCGATTTTGGGGACATGCTGACTCACTGCTTTCCTGCCTTTAGCCAGATCGCCAGGTCTTTAAGTAATTTAATGATTCATTCCCTCCCTCCCTCCCTTGGCAGTTGTCTGCTCTGACACCTCGTGTATCATCCATCAGAAGCTGGCACTTGGCTCGAGCAGAGTGACATAAGGGCTGGAGGACTCCCTTTGTTTTTCTTTCTCTCCTCTCTCCAGCCCTGACTCTCCCTTAAGACGGGGGAGCTGACCAGAAAAGGCCCTTCCTCCGGGGGAGTCTCCTAAGGACGTTCTGGCCTCTGTTTTTTATAGTGTTGTTTTATGCTGTGCTGCCCCAGGCCCTTTGCTTAGCAAACTGATGTCAACGCAAACTGCATAGGGGAGCTGGCGAGGACCCAAAGATGGATTTTTAAACCCAGCACTAAATGGGGGCCTTTGGATATTTTCTTTTCTGGATCCACATCCTTTAAATGTCATTCGATTTTTTTTTTTCCTTAGCGATAGAACCATTCATTAATTCAGCAAATATTGAATGAGCATCTGCAATGTGCCAAGCACTATTCTAGCCACAGGGGACAGAGCTGTGAGCAGAATGGGCAAGATTCCTGCTCTTCTGGCACTTAAGTTCTTATGGGGAAAGTCGACGATAAACAGACAATAAACGAACAAAAAATGCGTAATGTGTCAGGTGGTGATAAATGCATTGAAAAGAAAGAATCAGGAGAAAGGGTTAGAACATGATCCTGGTGAGGGCATTTCCCGCTGAGTGCTGAAAGGGAAGAAGTTGAGATATAAATAAAAAAAATCTTTATTTTAAAATTAAAAATCTCATAAATGCACATGGTAAAAAAAATTCAAGCAGTACAAAAAAGTATACAGGGCAAGCATCCTAATCCCCTAGGACTGGGGTCCCCAACCCCTGGTCTGAGGATCAGTACCAGTCCAAGCCTGTTGGGGACTGGGCCAGAGAGCTCTGCTGCACCCCCCACCCCGTGGAAAAGTTGTCTTCCATGACACCTGTCCCTGGTGCCAAAAAGGTTGGGGACCGCTGCCCTAGGACACTGGTCTCCTCGTTTCCTTGCCCTCCTCATTGCCAGTTTTATGTGTCTCCTTATGGTAATATTTTGTATGTGCAGAAGCATTTATGTGGGAGTGTCTCTGTCTCTATTATCCCTTTTAAATACCAGTAATAGCATATTTTATGTGACCTTCAGCACCTTGTTTTTTTCATTTAACATTGTACCTTGGAAACGTTTCTGTATTAGCTGGTAAAGATTTCTCCCATTCTTTTAACGGCTGAATGGTATTCCTCTATGAAACTGTGTTTTCGTTTATGACACCAGTCTCTTATTGCTGGTACTAGGGGACTTCCGGAATGATTTCAGCATCCAATTGCAGCTGTGTGACTGTATCTGTAAGACAAATATTAACAGAAAAAATATATTTAATAAATATATGAATGGAATATGTCTGTTGGATAAATTCCTAGAAGTGGAATTGCTGAGTCAAAGAGGATGCGTGTTTTTCACTCTCATAGATATTGACAATTTGCCCTACAAGGGGACGATACATATTTATATCTCCCGCTAATTTACAAAGGCACCTTTTTCCTCCAATACTTATTAACAGTGTGTTTTTAAATGTTTTGATCTCTTAGCCAAACCGATAGGCGAAAAATATCTCACTTTTGCTTTCATTTGCATTTTAATAACTCTCAGTGAGGTTGAACATCTTTGACATGTCTAAAAAGCTTGTTGTATTTCTTGTTCTGTAAACTGCCTAGTCATGGAAATGTCAAGTTGAGAGGCCGAGTGGAGGTGTCAAGAAGGCATCCAGATACACAAGGTGGGGCTCTAGGGAACTTTCTGGGCTGGAGCTGTAATTGGAAAGTCAGCAGTACGCAGATGGTATTTAAAACCGTGGGAATGAAGGAGCTCACCTAGAGAAAGAAGCAACAAAGTACAGAGAAGGGGGTTGAAGACTGAAACTAGGGGCACCCCAACATCTAGAAGTTGGGGGAAGAAGGTCACCCAGAGGCTGAGGAGCAGCAGCCAGGGAGGGGAGAAAGTGGGGACACAGGAGCAAGGAGAAGAGACGCCTCGGAAAGGAACGAGGGGTCGACAGTGAAGGAAGAGAAAGAGAGAGATTCCTTCATCCGAGACCACCAGGAGCCCCCCGCCGAGCTTGACGAGAATGACTTCTGCAGGGTGGTGGTGGAGTCGGGTCGGACGTGGTTGACGAAATGGGGACAGGACTTGGAGATGACATTGGCAAGATATTTTGCCAAGACGCGAATTAGAAAAACAGAAGGGAGTTGGGGAAAGATGAGAGATCAAGGGCGATGTTTTGGTTTGCTTTGGTTTCTTGCGATGGGAGGTACTTGAGACGGGAAGTACGGGTGGTTGTCGTGGAGAAGGATCCAGGAGAGAGGTCGTGGCTGACACGTGTGAGTGCAGTGACCGGAGGGGCGGAGGCCGGTAGAAGGGGAGAGGGCTCCAGACACGAGTGAGGGTGGCCCCCGTGGAAGAAGGACATGGCTTCCACCATGTCCAGAGGGATGAGGCAGAGTGGGGTGCAGGTGTGGGCAGGTCGTGGGTTGGGTGGTGGGAAGTGAGGGGGCGTGTTTCCGATCACTTCCCTCCCCTCCACGGAGAATGAGGCAGGGACGTCAGCCCAGGGCAGGAGGCAGGAAGTTACCCAACATCTGTGTCTCAAAGAGAAGGCGTGAAAGGGACACCCTCTGAGCAGGGCAGGGACTTCAGCGGGGACCCGTGACAGAAGTGCCAGGCGGGTTTTAATGTCACTGCAGCCCCTGTCTCAGGCAGCCCTGCAACTGAGCAATAAATCTGGCCTGGTGGAAGGCCATTGTTGCAGGGAGTGGTTGATTTTGAGGAGTCCGATCTAGACACTGTTCCTGGAGTTATTTATGTCTGAAATGATGAAAATTGCCCCCTCCCCCCAATAAACAGTGTTGGGGAAGTGGCCAAAATACCAGCCTGCCTTGCTGGACGTGTGGATTACCGCCGTCGCGGGTGTGTTTTGCGCGCTCATCCATCTTCGGCCCAGACTTCCCAGCTCACGCTGTCAGGACGGGGCCTCCACCCCTGCTGCGGCTGAGGCTCCCGGGCTTGGGCACCACGTGGGCCCGAACACAGCTTGGGAGCGAGTGCTTTTAATAAGCATCACGTTCCAGAGCCTCTTTTTCTTTCCTGGCCTCCTCGGCGTCTCAAGACTGCTGACCTCCAGCACCCACTGAGTGTGGGATGTGGTTTCCTACCTAAGCACACACTTGCCACGGGACGGGGTATGTCCCCAAGCCACGGGGGTCATGCACACGAGGGTTTCGCGTTACTGTGCTCTACATGACCTACATTCAGGGTCCTCGTTTTCTGGCAATTCTCACTCAAGGAAAAGTATGGGCGCAGGCTTGTCACTGACCCTGCCTCCCTGGCTGTCGCCAGCATCCTTGTTTGACAAAGTCCCTTAGTCTTACTGCATCTGCCTGCTCCTCTGTAAGTATGAGTGATTACACATGCCCTAAATATCCACCATGTTTGGGTTTTTTTGGGGGGGGTGGGGGTGGGGGTTGGGGTGGGTGGATGAAATTTAAATAAAAGAATAAATACAAAATTGCACTTCCATCCAGGATTATTTTCCTTAGGCGTCTGTCCATCCTCTGCCATCTCCCCATCGTAAATACAGAGTGTCTGACACAGAGCCAGGCACACCAGAGACGTTTAATAAATGTTCGGGGCATTAATGAATGAACAGAAATGGTAAGCCTACATAGGTAGTAATAGCTGTGGATAGTCAGCACTTACTGTGTGCTAGGCGCTCTGCTCAGTGTTTTAGGAAATGATGTCACTAATTCCTCACTGGTAGTGAATGGCCCCGTTCCCTTTTACAGATGAGAGAACAGCTCAGTGAGGATGAATCACTAACCCGACGTCTCTTAGCATGTAAGTGCTGGAGCTGGGATTTGAACCTAGCACCTTCTGGTTCCAAAGCCATGCTCTCGACCACTATAGTATCTACTGTGCGTGACAGCAGATGCGCCAACTTAGAAAGTGACGCCGATGCCTGTGCTGGAATCACGGTGCATCCCTGTGGGGCTGGAAGCGTGTTCTCCCCACGTGTGAAAGGCTGGGTCATGAGATCATTCACAAGCAGGGGGTGAATGAATAAATGAACGGCTTTCTGTTCAGAGGAAGAGGAAAAGGAGTTAGGTGTGGACATACCTGGGGCCATCATGCTGGTTTGGACACATGGCAGCCAGGTAGGCTCGGCCACTCAGTGTCTGGGACTGTCCCGGTTCACAGGACACTGAACCGGCTGGATTGGAGAATGAAGCAGGACAAGCCACAAGAATTAATTCCTTGTTGTCTCTCTGGATCAAGTGGATTTGGATTGAATAGGGCTTCTTAAGTTTCGTATTATTTTTTCTGTATCTTAGTTGGGAGCGGGATCCAGTATGGTCAGGGTGGTTTTTGCATCTCCTGTTCTTCTGACTCTTGGCCCACTGGGCCATTTGCTATGCAGCGTGGCCCGTTGGACCAGGCAATGGGCCAGGGAAAGGAATGTCCCTCTGAGATGTCACCAAGCTTTACAGCAGTGGCCCCTATGGGCTAGATGGTCTCTGCTCCCACCCGGCAGCCTCTTCTCCAGAGGCTCGGGAAGTGGGGGCCGGCAGGGGACAGTGACAGTCATTTGAGGGCCTACTTTCCTCAGCTCTCTCCTGGCCCTTAGGGAATAAAGGGCTTTTCCTCGTGAAGCCAGGGCGCTTGCTTCAGAGACAGCTGAGTAGCTGCGATCTGAACTTGGGTGTGCAGCAGTGCAGTGGGGCCGGACTCAGGAGGAGACAGGACAAGCTCTCTCCACCCGAATGACAGCCCCGCTCTGCCGGCGGGCATGCACTCTCGTGTGCTCCGCTGGCTGGCTGCTGTCTCGTTCTAATAAATTAAATCTGTTATATCATCGCTGTTACATTCCTGAGACAAGCACTTCCAAGGCAGATTAGAAAGGAACTTAAGGGGATTAAAAGCTTCTCTTAGTGAAAAACAATGTTTCAGATGGGAAATCCATTTACCAATATGAATTTCAGCAGAAATGCATGTTTTCTTTAATGCATTGCTACTGCTCAAAGAAAGCGGGGTTCCCCCCACGCCTGCCATCCTCTGTTTTGCATAAGTTATAATGTAGATTCTGTTGAGCGTGGCAAGCCGCTCAGGGAGATTGATGGCTTCCATAAAGTTGCACGAAAACATTTCTCCTTTGTTCACGAGGGAAAAGAAAAGTGTCTAATGGATTTGAAGTATTAAAAGAGTGTTGGTTTGTACTGTAAACCGGGAGAAGTCCAGGAGTAAATACCAGACAGCAGAGGAAATGGATTAATTGGAAATGGAAACAGTCAATTCTCAGTTATCTGCATGTGGCT
>CAUYSK010096403.1:0-17520 GCA_963575035.1 Avahi laniger | reverse complement strand
TAATTTCTTTCTATTTTTGGTAGAGGTGGGGTCTCACTCTTGCTCAGGCTGGTCTCGAACTCCTGAGCTCAGAATGATCCGCCCACCTCGGCCTCCCAGAGAGCTAGGATTACAGGCGTGAGCCACCGCGCCCGGCCTGCTACAAGTTTTTTTGTAGACCAAATGCAGAGAACACATGGCCTTCTGATAAATAAAGATGGAGTTCACTGTTCATAAACTTGCTATATATCCAAAAGGAGAAGAGTAGCATTTTTACTGTAATGTGTTGCTAATGTTTAAAGTGTTGCTTCTCTGATATTATTGCTTAAATTTCCAATGGTGTAAATTAGACCTTCTAATCCTTGCCTCAGCAGTGAGCAATAATTGAGGATATTTGATGCTTTTTATCCACATGGGAGAATGTTCCACATAATTCAAAAGCAGCAAATCTCTGCATTCAGTTTATTTATGTTGCAATTTTTAGTTTTAATATTTTGTGAAGGGAAGGAATGGTTAATCATATTCTCTTAAGTGACCAATAACAGAGAAATAAATTTAATAAGGAAATAAATGTGAATAACCTACATTAATAGGCATTTCTTATATTTGAACTTAGTTTATTTTCTTTCAACAACTGTATTACTGCAAATCTTCATAACTCTCTTGGCTGATTTTTAGAAGCATATATCATATATCTTATTTCTATCATCTTTTTTTTTTTTAAATGTCAGCGAATTTTTAGTTCATCTTTTAGTTCGCCTTTGGTTCTGAATCAAATGACGAAATCAAACATGAGGGGAAAGGGGGCAATATTATTAGTTTGTTAGGAATGTCATATAACACAAGCAGGTATTATATGTCACGGCGTTATATATAAATCTCTTCACTGGGTTTATAACTTGATTGTCAAAATTCACCTGAGGGTGACGCTCCATAGGTAAGAAATCTTAATGGAGGAGAGATTTACAAAACCAAACCTTAAAGAAAACACCAGAGAGTGTTTCTAATTTTCTTAAGCACAATTTTTAGATTTGTATTCCCTCTAATACGACACTATGATTTTTAACACTAAATTTGACAGGCAGTAAATCTCATTATTACTGAACATTTGAAAAAAAAAATATATATAAGAGAGCTGGCATCTAAATATTTTGCTTTCACATTCATGGAATACTTGTTAACAAAGTTTAAAAAGATTTTAAAATCGTTCCATATCACAGTTATACCTCTAATAAACTAATTATATATGTTATTTATACTCTGTAATTAGGTATAATTGTACTAATTGCATAAACAGATGATAATCAACCCAAAATTACTTTATAAAACAAGAACATTTACACAACAATAATATCATTAAAAAACATAAGCCCCCAAGATGAAACAAAGCAAGCGCCACTAGGAAATTCAGTTAGGGATTGAGTGTCTAGTACTGTAGGTACAATAGGGACGCTGTCACCTTCCTATTACCCTAATGCACTCCATTCCTCTTAGATATAGTATGTTTAACTCCTGAGCTGTGAATTTCTAGGCCTTTGTGCCTTTGTCTCACCACCTTAACATTTTTAATGTAGTTTTTGTTGTGTAAATCTATATAAGTGCCATCACCCGTCAGCGGTGACATCTGATGGCATGAGGCCGACCCAGTCTGCATGTATTAGGGCTTTTTGTGTTTGTGCAGTGGAACCTACTTAAACAAATTCCAGTTGAAGGAATAAACCTGTAAAAGGAATACATTTTCCCTGTTCTGAAACAATAGGTTGGTGCTGAGTGGCTGCCCATGAAAAGAATAAATCACACAGAAGGATAAACTTTGTTCCCTCCAAAAGGCGAGAGGAAGGTAATGATGATTTTGATGTATTGAGGAAATAAATCTCTTGATTTATCAGTTTCATGGGCTGACCCATCTAGAACACATGCCAGGAAGCCTCCTTGACATTATTGCTAAATGTTGGATTGTTCAAAAAGAATTTCAAATAACAAAAACAATGATCAAGACCTCCACAGTTTCACAAAAAATATTGAAGCCCCCAACCAGGTGAGAGCACTCTTGGCATTCCTTACATAGCTCTTTGGGGCTCGGCTATTCTTTTGGTGCCTGACACCAGTAAATGAAATACCTGGAGGATGGTGGCTAGAGGTGAAATCAACCTCTCTTAAAATACACTATTTACATGCAACTGACCCTTTGTGTTGTCTGTGAACAACTGGAACTCTAGATCTGTAATTAGATACAACTTGAATAGAATTTGCTGCTGTTGGCAGTGAATTTGGGACTTCAGATCCTTGGGGTTTCAGCCCCTAATACTTGGGGGAATCTATCCTATACAAATGTCCAATGCCTATTGTCGATTTAATTTGTAGCAAGGCAATTGAAGTATATTAAAAGCATTTCGGACTTGAGATGCCAGCTCAAGTTCAACCTGAGAACTTGAAGAAACCAACTTGGCATCCTCATTTTTCTGTCAATTAAAAAATACAGTCGACAAATGAATATAAATGTCATCACCACAGCTGGCAAGTGCTAATATAGGGTAGATGTACCAATGTTCAATGAATACTTTTGAACAAATACATGAATATGAAGAAAACAGTATTTGGTAGTGATCTCCAAAAAAGAAGGCAGAACGCAAGCTTTGTTTTGCCTGAATGCTTGGTAATATTATTTGAAATTTCACATAATAATACTTTTTTGAATAGTAAGTTATACTAAAAAATTTGTGAAAACCATCAATAGGTACAAAAGAAGAAATGTAAAGGCTTTGAGATGGGTGCTGCTGTGTTACTCTCCAGAAAGCTGCTACTTCCGCAGGGTATAAGAATGCCTTTTTCCTACATCTTGCCAGCATTGGGTGTTTTGATTTTTTAAATATGTTAATTTCATGAGCAAGGTATTATTTTATGCATTGTCTTCAATTCTAGGAAACCATTTATCTCCTGACTTCCATTTGCATTTATTCTGCGGGATATAGTTGGTATTTTGATCAATCTGTTACCAGAATCTCTTTCCTGTGTTGGAGGAATTCTGCAATGTTATATCACAGTGGCAGCTTCCCTCCCACTAAAGAAACCATCGTTCACCAAAGCTGCTTTACTGTGAGGATACAGGTGTGTTCCCAGGTTCTGCTCATAGGATGCCCCCAATTCAGAGTTGAGATGAGTTGTAGAAAGATTGGGTTCCTGGGGAGCAGAAGGAATAGTGTGTCCAGTGTCGTGTTGTCTAGTGTGTACTGGTGTGTATGTCTGCAGAACGGGCTGCATTATCCAGTAAGCAGCAGTACAGTAGAGATGTCCTCACCACAACAGTTCTCTGCTGTGATTCTAGATAGCACTCATAACTTTGTACCTCCGAACCTGGATCTTTAGCTTCTGTGACAATTCTGTGAGCTAGACAAGATTCTTTCATAAGCAGCTTTTTTGCTCAAATACGCCAACATAGGTTTCTATTACTTGTGACTCAAGACATTAACTGATAAATAAATGGGTACCAGGCCTGGTTTGTTCTAATATTACCTGGACAGTTTAAAGACAAAGAATGATAAGCTCAAAGTTCTCAATTCCTGACCTAGGTGGGAACTTTATATTACAGCACCAAAAGAATAACTTCTCTCTCGAAGCCATAGAGCTGAAGAAATGCAAGGTAAACTTGAGGTTTGACCCCCAAAGTTGCTGAATGACCAAGTCATTTGAATTCACTGCCAGGTGTGAAAGGTATTGACTGAGGAGTCGTGAAACCTCAGCATTGGGATGGAAACATGGGGAAGGACCAGAGTACAGTGAGATGCCGACCGGGAGTCTCATTTGTTGGCCAAAGAGCCTTCTTGACCTGTCTTACTCAAAAACTGGAATGTCCTCCTTGCCAAGGGAATCCAACCCTCTGTGTGACCTGTTCTCAATATCATGTGCCATCCCCAGACCTTTATCTAAATACATATCCCAGGATGTCCTGGAATACCAATTACAAAGTCAAAACTGCAAGATTTTGTTAATTTTTATTCACAAAAATCTGATGACACATGCATCAATGGATTCTGAAGGCAAAAGAACAAGGAAAAAGGAGTATAATTTTAAATTTGGCAGAATTTATTGATACGGACTGACTTACCACACTTCTGTATTTAATATGGTAGCTCAACTGAGCATGTTCAGTGCTGTGCTAGGCATTCAACTGATAAAGAAGTTAGAAATGTTGGAATGGATTTATCATGTTGGCCTAACTCTACCGTGTCCTCTAAGAGGATTCAGAAGATGATCCTTTCAGGTATTTAAATATACATTAATGAGAATATTCCACATATCAAAGCGGTCATTCTCTGTAAGCCAAGGATGCTGGAGTGAGATACAAGGTTCCATGATTTCAGTGAAGTAACGTGGATCCCAGGGTATCAGGGTATAAGTAGCAACTCAAAACCACTAGTGACAAGGTAGGTAGGATCACTGTAATATGCATCAGAGCTAGTATGATAATGGCTTGACCCAGCTTTAATATTTGGGAGTAGCTAGGATTTAAAAAATGGCCAATTAGGTTCTACTTACTATGAGTAACGGAGAAAAACTGCATACCTGGTGAGGTGACACCCTTGAGAGGGAGAAATCTACAGTAATATCTGTTAGTGTCTATAAATCTTCTTATCCTTTCAAAGGGACCTGAACCCTTTACCTGGGTCACTGGGGGTTTGGGGGAAAGGAAAATGCCTAGACCTTGCAGAAAGTATTAGACATTAGCTCTGAGCTAACACTAAGTCCTGGTGACTCGGAACATACTGTGGTTCTTCTGTCAGAATATGGGTTTTGTGAAATTCAGGTGATGGAGATTAAACCCAGATCTACCTCATAGTAGGCCCAGCGGGACATTGAATGTGTCCCTCATTTATTTATTTTAATTCATGAATGTATTGTTGGAATATATATCATCAGCAATAGCAAAACCCCGTAATGCGTCCTGACCTATTATATTGGAAACAATGAAGTGGAAACCACTGAAATTCCTCTCAATGCCAAGAGAATTGGTGAAAAGCAATACCACATCCCTGGGGGAACTTGAGAGAGAGATGTCATTATAAGCCATTTGTCATTATAAGGCACTTGAAAGAGGTGAAATGTTGACTCCTGTCATTTCCTGAAATAACTCTCTGGTGTGGATAGGTGTTGGAGAATGCTGGTGGATTATCATAAACTTACTAGGCAGTGACTTCAAGTTTTCCAGATGTGGTGTCTTTAATGAAGCAAATGAACAGAGTCTCAACTATTGATCTTGCAGTTCTTGCTGTCTCTATCTCAGATACAGAACAGTAGTAGTACTTGGCAAGGATAACAGTATACTTTCGCTACTTTGCCTCAGAGTTATGAAAACTCCTTGAGCCACAATGTCATCTCTAGGCAATTTTATCATCTCGTTAATCCAAAAGACACCAAGCTAGTCATGACATTAATGACTTTCTGCTGATGTTATCCGGGGAACATGAAGTAGCACACGCTCTAGATACTTTGGCAAGACACAAGCCAGAGAATGGGAGATATGATATGTTCATGAAAATACAAGGGTCTAATTGCTAGTGAAGTTTCTGGAGGGTTCAGTGGTTTGGAACATTTTAGGTTATCTACTGCAGTTTGAATCCTCTACCATAAAGAAACAAACACAGCACTTAGTGGGTCTATTTTTATTTTGAAAGCAACATATACCACATTTGACTGTGCTTCTTGAAGCCACTTACTATGTGTACTAGATGCTGTCAGGGCCTCACTGATAACCCCTTACCCCAACTCCCTTACCCCCTCACCACTTGCAGAAAACTTGAAACTGCCAGAACTTGCATTCTTTTTCCTAAGGGATTTCTCTGCCTGCCAGAGGATACTTCTTTGACCATTACTCAAAGCGTCTTGACATACTGTGATGCTGTATGAAGACTATGTTAAGTCTCATCAGGAAAAACATAGCAAAAGCCCTTGGGGTTTGGGCTGAAAGTCATGTTCTTAGTTAAGTAATTAGTCTATTGAGAAATAGCTCTCAACTTGCTTTAAGGCCCTTATAGAGAGTAAATGTTTAACCATGACATGCGAGATCACTATTCAACCTGAGCTGCTCATGATGCGTGCTACGTGATTCACCCAGCCATAGATTTGGGTGTACTGAACTGCAATACACTTTCAAGTGGGGGTGGTTTATGTGAGATCTAGCTCAAGGAGATTTTTCTCAACTCACGGTCTCAAGGGAGGTCCCTATGACTAGTCGATTGGGGGAGGGGGGAGAAGCAATGGACACTAACTACCACGGGTTCTGCATGATAAATTAGCACTAACCTGAAGTGGACTATTTTGGTGTTCCAAATACTCTCAGGGTACCTGCCCTCAACTTGTAAACTTCACCTTAATTGCCATTGTCAACTGCCATGACTGAATGCCCAACCTGCTAGCTGCAGTCCCCAGTATGGTACCAGACCCAGCGGGATTATCCAGAACCTAAGTATATCAATATAGATAATCAGGGAACAAAAGTAGCTTTGAATTTGCTTTCTTTGCCTACCATGCTTTAGCCTGCCCCACCATTTGTAGATTTCCTGCATGCTTTATTTACCATAATGGTGTCCTGCATGACATAGTTTCTGGCCATGAGCCCATTTTACATTCAAAAAAATAAGGTAATGGTTGAAGCACCTGAGATTCATGCACTCTCTCCAAACAGCAGTAGAGTTGTAAAATATGATTTCAGTTTTCCAGCCTCTGTCAATCAGGAAAGCATATAGAAAAAATAAGAATGGATGCTAAGGGCCAATAAACCATTTTTTGCAATTTATGCAATCACCCAGAATGGTGGAATGGACTATGAAAGACTCTCTTACAGCTTCAGATCAGAGACTACCTTGTGAAGCTGAGGTGCTTTCCCATGGGATGTGATGTATGCTTTGCACAGTGTGCGATTCTGTGTTTCTTATGTATAGAATACATAAGTTTGGGAACCAAGGGGAAAGAAAAGGGAAAGATTTCTCTTACAGGTACAGCCAGTGACCCCACAAAAGTTTTACTTTCTGTATCACTCAGGGTTAAGTGCAGGAGACAAAAATCACTCCAGGTATTTTAGCAGAAAGGGCTTTAATGCAGGTAATTAGGTGCTTATGAAATCATTGGAAGGCTGGAGGAATGAGAATCAGGAGTCATTTCAAGAACAATTAAGTTCAAGAAATCTCCCTGCAGATACAATTCTGGAATCAGGTGAATAAATGTTGGAATGGTGAACTCCTATCAATCATATTTGGGACATTTCTCATCTCAGAAACTCTGGGATCTCTTACTGTAGAGGATTAACACCCACAGGAAGACAACTTCCATCAGGGAACAGCAGTTATTGTGTTTAATTGGAGGGTGAGCCAGCCCACCTGGCCATATCAGAATTCTTGTGCCATTCGACAAATATGTGAAAGAGGATGTTTGCAGTTGGCATGGGAGATTGTTCCTGTCAATAAATACTACCATCTAATAGCAACAAGAAAGAGTACGGAGCCCAGGGGATGGTTTGGGGTGCCTTCTTGTACTGCTCCAGTGATAAAATGTAATGATCCCTCAGGAGTGAAGGTTTAGGTCATCATATTGGGTAAAGAAACTTGATCAGGTGAGTAGCAGAATGCAATTGAAGAGAACCTGGAAGGAGCAAAGGAGGAGGGAAAAATACTATAGCATCACGTCCATCTGCCCATATTTTGTTACCTACTATGTCTTGTGTATATCTATATATCTTAATAAATTTTCTTCTCTCTTTCTCTTTCTCTTCCCTACTACTTTATATTGTGTATGTTAATGACTATTTACTTTACAGTTCAGTCTACAGAATACAGAATATTGAAGAATGGTAGTATCAGAAAAGATCTTGGACTTACAGCTGGATGCATGAATTAAAAGGTATTTGGGATTTCCACCGTGGGAGGAGGGAAGGATTGAATGCTTTTAGATGAGATAAGGATGGTTGTGTTCTGTTAGGCACTAGGTTTTTTAGGGGAGTAAGAGAGAAAAAAAGTATGAAGAAGAAAAATACATGTTGATATGGAGCAAGGGGTGGTTTTTCAGTGAACATTGGTCATCCTTTGTGATGACCCAGTATCCAGACGTCCTTACAGTGATCTTCCCTTGTCTTAGGAGTCTTGTTGCAAGCAGTTCGTACCTCTTGCTGAAAAAGCTGACAATGCCAGTTAGTTGCTTTCCTATCACATTGCAAGCACATCATGTAGACTCCAGGGATGACCCCTAGGGTCACAAGAGGGCACACCCTCAAGGTCATTTCCTTGGTAGGGGCAATGGCTGCAGAAACGTTGCATTCCTGGAACAGCAGTGCTGGTGCATTAGTCAGAATGTCCCACGTCCCCAGCTTGTGTTCTCTAGTGTGCTCATTAGTGACAGGAGTAGTGTCCTCTCTCCACTGGGTCTATGCCATGATTTTGGGAGTCTTTCTTTGTGTTGCCCCAAATCTGGCTTTTTATTTTTCCTGGGACTTCTGTGTATTACCAACCATCTTTTTTCTTTTTTCATCATCCATGGTGGTTTTCTCTTGCTTCCCATGAGGAAAATCAACCTATTTAATGATACAATGGAAGGAACACTGGACCTTGTACACAAGAGCCTGGGTTGGAAATAAGAGCTGCCACTTAGTGGCCTTGTGATGTGGGGCATGTTATTTAACCTGAGTCACAGCTTCCTTATCTGTCAAATGGGAATAAAATTTCTCACCTCAGCTGTTTAGCATAGAGATTGAGTGAGCTAATATGTACGAACATTCTTAGGCCTGTGCCTGTCACATCTTTTTCTTGTTGTTCCTGTTTTAAACTAGCAGTACAAAGGGAATATTTAGTGTTCGAGCACAGAGTAACCGTGCTTTTATTATAGTATATGGTTATGTTTAATATTACTTTTATTAAAATGTCCTGGAAAAGAATATGTTTTCTCACTTGTTCCTGAGACTGCATAAAGTTATGGAGTTGCAGTTGGTAATTCTGAATGCAAGTGTTCTTTGCTTGTTGTTTAAGCACTTCCATAGCATATAGTTCAGATTTCTAAGGGTAATCCTGGGAATTGCAGAGTAGCAAGATGTACTTTTATATCTGATTGCTGTTAGAAAGTTTAATAAACTCAGTGACTATATTAATAAGTATGCCATTTGTGGTGAAAGGCAGCCTGTTTATTTTTTCAATGAAATTATTCTTACAAAGGAATGTTATATAAGAAAGTGTAAATAATAATTAAACCAATACCTATATACCCATCATTCAACTGAAGCCTCTTGTGTAACTCTCCCCAAAGCCTTTTCCCTTCCTTCCTTCCAGCGATAGATGTATAAAAAATGCCGGGAATTATGTACAACAAAGTGTAGCAGAGACAGGAATCATGAGGTGTTTTCACTTTCTTCATCTATATTTAGTTTGAATTTTTCTAGGAGTATACATTTTTCCATTTAGGAAAAATAATGCATATAAAAAAGAAAAAGACCAACCATATTAATTGCATTACAGCAATATAAATTAATGAATCAGAAAACATAGAGTAGACTTGCTAAATATAGTCATGCATTGCTTAACAACAGGGATATGTTCTAAGAAATGCATCATTAGGTGATTTCATTGTTTTGTGAACATCATAGAGTGTACTTTACACAAACCTAGATGGTGTAGCCTGCTACACACCTAGGCTATATGGTACAGCCTGTTGCTTCTAGGTTACAAACTTGTACAGCTTGTTACCTTCCTGAATGCTATAGGTGACTGTAGCAACATGATAGTATTCGTGTATCTAAAATAGCTAAACATAGAAAAAGTAATGGGCTGCCCTACAAAATCACTAGGTAATAGGAATTTTTCAGCTCCATTAAAATCTTAAGGAACCACCGTCATATATGCTCTTTGTCCTTGACCAAAATGTCATCGTGCAGCTCATGACTATAAATACATTAAGTTTCAGAAGCACGTTAGCAACAAGTATTTAGAAAATGAATAGTTTCTCTGGTTTAATTACTCTGTGACTTGTAGAAATTAAAAGGTGGACCCTAGAGCCCCAGTGAGTGTGGTTTTAAACTTAGCTCCAACACTTAACTAGCTGTGTGGTCTCGAGCAAACCACATAATCCCTTTGTGCTTCATTTTCCTCACCTACAAAACGTGCATAGTTATGGAATGAGGCTCGTAAGATGCCTGTGAGGGTTAGGTGGGCAATTACTTAGAATAGTGGTGCAACATTTCATTCCATACAAAAATGGAATTCTGGGAAATGTAGTTCAGCCTCACCAAATTGACACCTTACAAAGCCATCACACTCTTCTGTTGGCTTTTTTTTTTTTTTTTTTTTGAGACAGAGTCTCACATTGTCACCTCAGCTAGAGTACAGTGGTGTGATCATAGCTCACTGCAACCTCCTACTCCTAGGCTGAAGCAATCCTCCTGCCTCAGCCTCCCAAGTAGCTGGGACTACAGGCATGCACCACCCATGCCCTGCTGATTTTTTCCATTTTTTGCAGAGATGGGGTCTCTCTTTTGCTCAGACTGGTCTCAAATTCCTGAGCTCAAGCAATCCTCTGCCTCAGCCTCCCAAGAGTGCTAGGATTACAAGCGTGAGCCAACTTGCCCAGACTCTATGTGCTTTTTAAAAAACTTTTATTACATAAAGAATTTTTCCTGGTCTCTGATTCACTCATTTGGTTTTCAGTGGTTTCTGTTCTGCTCTTCACTGCCATTATATTAAACACTGTCCATCCTGAGCATGTCAGTGGTGCATTACTGGTAGGTTTTGCTTTCTCCATCCACAAACAATAGGTGGCAGCTGATCATTAAGTGTTTCCTTTGTGAGTATAGAAGTTGGGTGTGACAGGCTGGCAGATGGGCTTCTTGAAGAGTGTACCATATGCATGAAATACACACACACTGAAAAGTAGATGATAAATGGAGAATTGATTAGTGAGCAGTAGAACTGTTGGACAATTCAGTGTGATTTGTTGTGGGGACCTTACAGGTGATAGTCACTTCTTGAAACTTTTCCACAAACCAGACAAATGAGATGCTAGATTTGGTAAGCAAAGATATCTAGTATTAGAAAGCATGTACATGACAGGCTATAATATACTCTGTGATATTTTGCATATGGGTGATGTTCCAGTGAATTTAATTTAATTCTGTAATTGTTGTCTTCAATCCTCAAAAGTATTTTTATAGGAGTTCATCAAAAATTAAATTTAGAATGTGTTATGTTTACATCAAGAATTTTTGTCAGTAGTCCAGTACGTATAGCCATGGGGCCATATTACCAAGTAGATTGTCTGTGCTGTCAAGTGGTGTAGATCATCTCATAAGAGTGACACTTCAGAGTAGATCTTAAATCAGAAATTACCAATCCAAGAAAATTCTGATTATTGGAGAAATTCATTTAAAAACAACTTTATGGAAAAAGGTCTTCAAGACTAGAGGGCACCAGGCATCTGCCTCCTCCACAATGAAGGACCAAAGCAGCGAGTAGATCATCACACATCAAGTAGAGCATCTAACACAGAACCCTGGAAGTCAGCGGGGAAGGGACAAGGAACATATGAGGCACAGAAGGAGAGGGAAGCAGGGCAGCTGGCCTGGGGGCTCAGTTGGGAGCCAGGAGAGGCTCTGCAGTGCCAGGACAGGATGAGACATCCCCAGTGGTCCACATTCTCACTATAGACTCCAGCTGTCCTAGCCACGGGAGAGCCCCTCAGCCCTTGCGGGCCCTGAGACTAGGATAGGGAGGTGCCTGGAATCCCTGTGACAGCATCATTCCAGAGAGGGAGTTGCACGGGGTCCCTCAGCTCCGCCACTCCAAAACCCAAGCAGATGTAGCCTGGTGACATTCTGAGAGTGCAACCCCACCAGACTACATCCTACCCTGGGGCCCAATAGCTCCTGCATTTCCATGTCCCTAGAGCCCCTCTGATGTCTCCCTGTATCCACCCGGAGGGCTACAGAGATGTGAGGCCAGCTAGACCCAGTGGTGTGGCTCTAGCTCACACAGTGTCCTGCACCCCAGCGAGCAGGCAGTACAGCTGCCCTTGGGATGAAGGGAGCCAAAGTGCACATTCTTTAGAACTTGAGGGCCACCTGCCTGACGCCACTGCTACTGAGAGTGACCCTGCTCCAATTCTCCCCACCCTCGTCAGCAGCAGGGTTGCCGTGTACTTGTAAGTGCCTTCATTGGGCCTGGAGACTGGCCCGCATGGACACTGTCCCACGGCCTATGGACAGGCCTATCCTCCTGACTGCCATTACTGTCCCAGCACACCATCTGAGGGCCTGGGGATCAACCCCGCTGCTTTTGACACTTGCACACACCATCAGGGAGAGTAACACAGGCCTAACCCACCCACCCACCTACCTGCTGCCAGCACCTGAGCACGCTGCCCAGGTGCCTGGAAATTCACCTGCCCTGCCTTTCACTTAAGGCGCGCACACAAACATGCACCATCAGGGAACCTAGCAGCAGACTGAGCCTTCCTGCCGCTGACACCTGAGCACAGTGGGGGCCTGGGGAGTGCCCTGCTCCACCCACCACAGCCTGTGCATGTGTGCATCATCGAGGGGCCTGAGGACACATCCACCTGAACCAACCCCAACCCTGCCGGTGCCTGAGCAAGCTGTTCAGGGGCCTGGGGATTTACCACCCGGCCTGACCCTATCAGATGCCAAACAACAGCCCAATCCACATGCTGCCTGCTCAGGAGCACACTGTCTCAGGGCCTGGGGCTTGACCTGCCACACCTGCCACCACCAGTGTTCACACATTGCTACTAGGGGCCTGAGGATGGATTGACCCAGCCAGCAAAGACACAACAAAAAAGAAAACTACAGGCTGATACCCTTAATGAACATAGATGTGAAAATCTTGCCCTCTTGGCTGCCTATATATGAGGACAAATTGAACCATGGTGGCTTGCTTTGGTGTTCTCAATGAACACACTGTGTTTTGTTAGTCTTAAGTTAAGCAAGTCATTTCAACAGAACTTGACAATTCAGATGGAACCATTATGTGACTTATAAGATATTTTTTTAATTGTGATTCTTCTGGGAAGTAGAAAAGCTTCTGGCTAGCTAAGGGTAAATATTTCTGGAAAAAAGAGACAAAGGAAGGGTTGTGAAGCACCAAAATGAATGTAGATTTGAAGTAAACTAGAAGAGGGAAAACCAAAATGACTGCAAGTGTTCCTCATGTCTCAGAGCACGCGTAGTTATTTATATCCCATTGTTTGTGACATAGCTCGTGATGTCACCCAGTCCTGGTCCCTGGAGAGGAATCTCAGTGTGCCCAATATTAACCATAGTGTGATGGGCTGTGCCAAAGGTTTAAAGAGAAACACATGATTCCTGGATTGCTCTGGTATCTAATTAGATACTGAGTAGTGGGAGAATGTTGAATAAGAGCAAGAAAAAAATCTGGCATGTCTTTTGTTGAAATTCAATCCCTTCTTCCCCCCGCCTACATTCTCTGCTACAGTCTGAAAACTTTTCAATCACTTTTTTTTTAAAGGATACAGTGGATTTTATCACAATTTTATCAATCAAAACCACATGTGCTTGCTTCGTTGATGACAGAAAATAACAAAAATCATATTTGTTAAGACCAAAACTTAGGTAATAAATAACTGGGATGCAATGTGAAATATAACGTTCCTTAAAAAGAAACCATGAACGTTGCCTAAACATTTAATCTAGAGAGTCAAATGAACTTTTTGAAGAGGAAACTATATGAAGTTACACTCACGGCTCAATGAGATTTTTCTCCTATCAGACCCCAATTCTATCTTTCTGTTCTGGGGTTGTAATGCTCAGCAAGGATGCTGCTGCAAACTGCCCAAACTTAGTGCTGCAGACTAAAGTTCCGAAGCGTGAGTTACAGTCATAACCATGTTTCAGGGCAGAGGTCTGCAAACTACCAACTGGAGCCACATTTGGACCAATGCCTGTTGTTGTGAATAAAGTTTTATTGGAACACAGCCATGCCTATTCATTTCCATGTTGTCTATAGCTGCTTTTGTGGTAACATTGCAGAGCTGAGTGCCTGTGAAACAGACCAAGTGGCCCACAAAGCCTAAAATATTTATTATGTGACCTTTTACAGATGTAGTTTACTTAACCCTTCTTTTAGATGATCAAGGGTATTCAGACAAAATACAGTCATAATAACTGGCTCCTGGGGAACAAGGATTAAGAAGAATGGTGGTAACTTAAGAAACATTTCCTCCTGATTCTCGGGCCATGACATTGTTTTGTTTTTAGTGGTGTAAGGAAGACTAATCCTGTGTACGTGACCAAGGTCATTAACAGCCATTCAAAGACCTGCATTCCGTATTACTGAAATTATTTACTCAGGGGGTTGGCTTTGGCAAGCAGCCAGAACTTGTCTGTATAGCCCCTTACCCACATCCTCGTTCTGAAAGAGCCTGGCTACAACCTGGATGCATAGTAGCTGCTTTAAGGAGCATAGAGACTTCAGGTTCCTCCTTTGACATCATCGATGTGGAATGGTGTGTCCTAGGACACACCCAGGACAGTTTATATCCCAGGACAGTTAAGAACTAATCATAGCCTTGGTTTTTGGAAAGTGATGAATGTTAGGGTGTCATTTCTGTCTGTTTTTATTTTTAGCCTTGGAACCCGTTTGATTTTTGGAATGCTATCAATTTTAGGACGATTGCGTAAACAGAACAAAAGAAATGTAATCGTATCTTGAACAAGATCTTTGATCACTTAATTGATGAATTAAAGACTCTCAGAGGCCATGCACCAGGCGGAATGCTTCAGATTTACCGGTAATTTTAGAAGTGCTTTGTTATTAGTTCCTTATTTCCAGCCGTCCTGCAAAAGGTATTTCGAAATGTATATTAAAGTCAAAGCCAAGCTGCCTCTCTTCTCCAGCGGCTGCAGAGCTCCAGGGAACTTTTCTAGGAAGGCAATGTCAGGATATTTGGAAAGGTTAATTCATCTCTAGGTGATAGGAACCAGGTTGCGTCCATTTGAAATGAAAAGAATGAAAGGAGGAGGGGGACAAAAATGAGACACTTGGAAAAAAAATACAGGCTTCATAACCAGAGAAAATAACCATGAAATGTGTAAGTCCTGTGGGCCTTTGCTTAGAAGAAATCGGGCTGGGGGCAGTTGAGAATTTTGATGGTGATATGAAAGATCTCTATTCTGATTAGATATTTTCAGGTGATTAATACTCCCTCCCTCCATTGCATCATTGTTGGTAAGTATAGAGACGGTAATAATTTTAGCAGACTGGTTTGATTTTGTGTTCTGCTTATCTAACAAAGCTGAGATGGCAAGCTGATCTGTCAGCAGCCTCTTCCAGCTCTAGCTTGTTTGTGCATCTGAGTGATAGAACATCTTTTGAATTTACCCCTGTCACTCCGAAAATGAGCTGAATCCGTTCTGTCCATGGAAATCCTTGGACGCTGGGGACTCCTAGTGCTTTGTGCTTTGCAGCACGAAGAGAGAAGGGGAAATGTGGATGGCATGAGCCAGCTGTGGATTCTGGAGGCAGATAATAGAAATAGAGTTTGTTGTACATATACCCATGGCCAAGATATTGAAATATTTTAAAACTGGGGACCAAAGTTTAATTGGGGACATCTTTACCTGACTCTAGGGAGGCAGTACAGAGAGTGCTGAACTCTGAGCCAGACACTGGCATGCTGGTACTGATTATTATGGGTCCATATTCAGAATATAATTTGTGATGTACTGGTATTTTAGCATATTTGGGTTGCTATAAAAAATACTGTAAACTGGGTAGCTTTAAAACTATGGATATCTATTTCTTATAGTTTTGGAGGCTGGGGAGTCCAGATCAAGGGGTGTCTGATGAGATCCTACTTTACCATAGATGGCGTTGTCTTGCAGTGTCCTTACCTGGTGGAAGGGGCAAGGTGTCTCTCTCTCAGGCCTCTTTCATAAGGACACTAATTCCATTATAAGGGCTCCACCCTCATGACCTTATCACCTCTCAAAGGCCCCACCTCCTAATAGCATCACCTTGGGGGTTAGCGTTTCAACATAGGAATGTGGGGGAGGACACCAACTTTCAGACCATAGCAGCTGGGTACGTGAATGGTCCCATTTATCAATGGCAGAGACACATGGCTACAGAGTTTCTTAGACCATTTTCTTAAAGATAGATGCCTCTGAAGTAGGCTATTCTGTTACTTGAAAAGAGAGAAGAATTAGATAAATGTGGCATGCTTAGACCTTTCTGAGATAGTTAGAACACACGTGGAAATGAGTTTAATTTTGGGGACCAAAGTTTAAGAGGTATATTGCAAATTAGAATATGTTCAGAATGGTAAGAGGACTTGAAACTGGGTATCCGTTTACTCTGAAGTGTTGAGTATTCATCCTGCATCAAACACTATACCAGCCACTATACCATACCGTGGTAAAGGACAAACGGACACCACCTTCATGGAACTCAACAGTCTCAAGAGGAATATGCAATAGTTAAATACACATTAGCTAGCTAGCCAATTGAAACTTATGAGGGACCTGTGATAAATAGGTAGGAGTGAGTGGGCCCTAATTTAGAAAGTGTCAGAGACACTAATAAATAATATTTAAAACAAGGATGGAAGGATGGGAAGGAGCAGGTTGAAGAACATTCTGGAGTTGGGAAGAAATTGGGTGTGTGCTAGGGACTGAAAGCAGGCTGCTATCACTCCAGTGCTGTAAAGGAGGGGAGGTGGGAGAGTGAGGTAACATCAGAGAGGAAGGCTTGGGTCAGATTATCCAAAGTTTGAAGATTCCTGGGTAGGAGGTTGAAATTTACTCAGTGTCTTGGGAAGCCATTGAGGGTTTCAAGCAAGGGAGTGATATGATCTACTGGAAGGTTTAGAAAGACTGTTGTTGGCTCCCTCAGGAGAAGAATGGCTGAAGAGAGGGGAGCCAGGACGGGGTCAGGTAAGGGACTGTGTAAGCCAGGGCTGGAAATGATTATGGCAGCTGTGATGGAAAAAACAGTGTATGGATTTATGTACATTAAAAGTAAAAATCAGTAGTTCTTGCGTTAAATTGCTGGTAGGGGTGAGAATTGGTGATGAATCAAACATGACTTTCAGGTGACTGACATTTGATAGATTGGGAAAGAACACATCTAGGGAGTAGAGTAGGGAAAAGTCAAGAGGCAGGATGGGAGAAACCAGATGTTTGGCCTGGGTGAAAACTCTGGGAAGAAGTGCTTCATGATCATCCTTAAATCAGTGGTTCTTAACTACTTGGGGAGTCACAGATTTTAGAATCTGGTGATAGCTAAGGACCTACTCTATAAAACCAGGCTCATATGTATAATATTGAATATAATTTTAAAGAGCTTTGTGGACCATCTAAAGTTGATCCATAGGTTGTTCACGGACTCCAACTTTTTTTTTTTTTTTTTTTTTGAGACAGAATCTCACTCTCTTGCCTGGGGCGAGTGCCGTGGCGTCAGCCTAGCTCACAGCAACCTCAAACTCCTGGGCTCAAGCGATCCTACTGTCTCAGCCTCCCGAGTAGCTGGGACTACAGGC